>PVJX010004822.1:0-90455 GCA_004027295.1 Dolichotis patagonum
GTTTAACAAGAGTGTTAACCTCTGTTTTTCATGATGTTTCTCTATTGTCTTTATTATCTAGAACCAGACCTGTTACTGTTTGCGATTTAATAAATAGTTTAAATTAATAAGTGGTATGAGCATTGATGTACAACTGAGTCACAGTAAAAGTAGGACAAACATTATTGTAATGCAATAAAATAATTAAAAGGGAAAATTGAAAATTATACTCTGAACACAAATTTAAAAGAAAAATGGAATCTTAGAATAAGGCGGACTTCTTGTAAGAGAAGACACCAAAGAGATTCTCTCCTCTACTTACATTGTTTCATAAAAACGAAAGCCTCTATGTTGTCCACTGTATTCCCTGTTCTTCTGAAAGATTTTCTCATTGTTCTTGTTTCTTTTCTTAAAGAAAGTGAAGCTTTAATTTTCTGAGAATTATTACTTTATTCTAAGATATTTATTGATCTGCCATGGTAGAAAATAATTGCTGCTTTTTAAGAATTTAATGATGGACCACTTCTACTGCTATTTTATTTACTTTGTGTCTCCTACGTTATGCTGCTATAATTGTTTTGAAAGGTGATTGCAATGAAGTTAATGTTCTAACAATAGGTAGAAAATTAGGTTCCAAGACTACTTCATGGAAATTTGGCTCCATCAAAATCACACCAGATGCACTGGCCCTCTGATATGCTTTGATGAATTTTCACCTAGATATTAGTATCAATACAAAATATTGTGCTTGTGTATAATTAGTTTCCATCTCTTCTTAGTAATGGACATTACATGCAGAGAAGATACATACCAAATTTTACTTTCATTTTCTATTGCGGTATAATTGAAATACAGTCAACTGAATAAATTTACCAGTTTGCTAAGTCTGACCCAATTCGATTATGCATGTACTTTGAAACTCAACAGTCATATTATCAAGGTAGTTCATACACCTGACACTCCTCAAAATTGTCAAAGCACTGTCTCCCTTCTTTGCCTTGCTCAGATAAGCATAGGTTTGATTTATGTGAGTATAGAGTAGTTTGCTTTTCAGAGAATTTCATAAAATAGATTCATAGAGTCTGTACTGTTCTTATTTATATTTTTTCACTTACTGGTAGAACATTGAGATCAATGTATATATTTTGTTTTACCGGTTCATCTTTCCCACTGCTGATCTGATTACTTTTTTTAATTTTCTGAATTCAATTTTGTAGTTTCTATCACTATACCTTTATGTCCATTAACATTTTCAAAGTCTAATTCCCTGTTAATTCATTCCAAGGCTGTTTTCATCTCAGACAGTGAAGTTTTTATCAGCAAAATTTCAACTTGCATATTTAAGAAATTATCTTCTGTGTCTGTACCTTTCAAACATTAGAATAAAGACATAATATGCTACATGCTCTTTTCTACTACTTCTCTGTCATTTAAGTTTGACTTTTCATGGACTGGCTTTTCTTAATATAGGTCTTTTATTACTTTTTTTTGTATACAACCTTTATGTTACTAATGCTCAGTGTTGTAAGTTTAACCTTTATGATGGTGAATATTTTATTTTCATAAAACTAAAACTGAGCTTTTTTTCTTGGATACAGTTATGCTAGATGGAAGTTGCCAAATTGTTCTCAGTCTTGCTTTTGGGTTCATCTCATGGGATCTAATCAATTCTTTTATTTTTTTTCTTCTAGGGTCAATATTTACCCACTAATGAGATAAAACCAGGTTGATTACAAAAGCACCACGATTAGGAGGTTTTCCAGTTTGGTCAAGGGTGACTAGTGCTGTTTCCAGCCCTGTTCAACTACATGGTACTGTTGCCCCCAATTCTTTCATCCTTCCCGGGTGGTTTCCTCTCTTGCCACTGCTGACAAATACTCAGTTTAATCCCTCTATAAATCTCAGTGTTTTCTCCGTGTGTGGCTCAAAGCTCTCTGGTGCACTGTTATATACTAGAAGCCACAGCTTGCTTGGTTTTCCTGGATTCTCAGCTTTGCCTTCTCAACTTGGAGACATATCAGACTTCATCCAAGTTTTGCTCTGATGCAGAGCCTAAAACTTTTCTGAAAGAAGTAATCTGTGTAACCATAGGGAACCCTTCGCTTATTTTCCATGTCCCAGGAATCACTATCCTCTTTGTTTGACACTGCAGGCTTTAACACCATTCTTTCATATATTTTGTCTCTTTGCTTTGGGTTGTTTGAAGTAGGAGATTAATTCAAGTAGATTATAGGTCTTCAGTTAGAAAGTTCCAGGTTATAGATACTACTTTGAGTATAATTATCATACTATTAAAATCCTTGAGACCAGTTGGTATAATTAAAGGACGTGCAGATAGAGAATACAAACAGACCAAACACTGAGATAGTGGAATCATCAATTATGAGTCATTAGGGTCAGTGAGCTAATTTCATCTATCATTTTCCTAGTGTTTGCTAGATTGATCTAACTCCCTTTAATTCAACATTTTCCTTTGATAAAATACAAGTTCCCCTTTTTTTATTCAGTGCCAATTTCTTTTTCTCTAGCCATGGATTAAGACACATAGGATACAGATCATTTGAAAAGACCTGTTTTCCCTCTGTAAAGAGTTTGTATTTTCATCCACCACTTAAGCAATTTTCGTCTTTGTCCTTATCCTGCAGGAGGTTTACAGGATAAGCCAAGTGTGTGTCTTTTCTCATCAATGCAGCCTAGAACTCAGTGAGCCTTTTAGGTCTGCAGATGTGAGTCTTTTTTCATTATAGAAGAATTATCTTCTTCTATTTAATTTTGTCTTTCTTCCATCTGCTCCATTTTATCTTTCTGGAATGCCTACCAATTTTATGATGTGCTTCCTGGATATGTCCTGGAGTCCTTTTATTTTCCTCCAATATTTCTGCACCTTAATAATTATGCCTGTGATTTTCTAGGGCTGAATACCAAATATCTTTGTTTTTTATTCCAAACATTTGACTTGATTTTTTAATTGGGAAAAAGGTGTGTGTGTGTGTGTGTGTGTGTGTGTGTGTGTGTGGGCGTGTGCATATCTACAGCTCCTGAGTTTCCTCCAATGCTTCCATTTTTAACTTTCCATCTCACTTCTCTAAAGCTATATGTCTGTGGAAATTTTTTTTCTTTTTGCTTTTGTTTCTGAGCAGAAGATTAAACTCAAGGCTTCTTGCCTGCTAAGGGAAACTGGACCTTATTATGTTGAGGTCTGGGAATGTTAATCTTGTAACTGAACTTCCTTTGTTAGTCTGCTGAACACTATGATGGGCTGAAAAATGCCTCTCATCTCAAAAATGGCCACATCTTAATCCTAGGAAAGTGTGAATACATGTCCTATATGGAAAAGTGGAATTTGTATAAGTGATTAAAAATCTTCAGATGTAGAGAGTACACCTGCATTACCTGGGGATGCCTGATGATTACCAATATTCCTTAGAAGAGAGACGCGGGAGGAGGAACCGGCAGATGTGCTAACAAGAGCAGAGGTAGAGAGGGTGATATGAAGACAGAAGCAAAGGGAAAGATTGGTGCAGGGGGACAGAAGATGAGAGAAGGAGAGATCTGAAATTGCTCCTGGTTGATTTTAAATGACTCCAGGAATGCATTTGGCATCTTGAAACTAGACAGAGCAAAACCATAGATTCTACCCTATACTCTTCATAAGTGCTTAGAATACAGTTCTGCTCTCACTTTGTACCCCTTATAAAACATTATAGGCTTTTGAGGTTCACCAATGTAAAATAATAGATCTTTGCTCTTTTAAGCAACTTATCTTACTGTAATTTACTATAGAAACCATAGGAAGCTAATACAGATCCTCTCCAACATGTAGCTATTTTCTTTTTCAATGAATTGGGGCTGAGGTGCAGATTCATGTTTACATTCGTGTTCAGCAGTCACAAAGACGCTAAAAGTAGTGTTGTCGGTAAGATAGTCTCTGTTTGGTATAACCGGAGGAAACTGCTCTACACCTGGCTTCTAAATATGTTCAGTCTCCAGCTAACAAAGTTGCTTTGACTATTTTTTATTCTTTTGATAATAGCAGAAACTCAGCAGGCTAACATGAGACTAGTATTGATCTTGCCTGTGGGGGTTGAAAATCTCTGTTTACAAGCTCTTCCAAGGAATTTTCCTAGATCTCTGATTCATTTCTTCTTGTGTTGGTCTGACCCTTAGGTAGAGAGGTCCAGTGTCAGAGTTCTTCTGGGTCTTAGCAATATCCCAGAACTCACATCATAGAGGAATTTTTACTTCTAGAAACATTCTAGAAACATCAGCAAAAGCACATAACTTGGAGTTGGGATGAGAATAGAAAGGTATCATTTATTTCAGGCCATAAGACAAATTATGTTACTGTCATGACAAAATAATCATTGCAAGTGGGAAATAATGATATGTAAATATACAGATCAATGCAAGTAACTAGAAATGCAAAACCAGGTAAATTCATACCATAATTTAAATCACACTTCAAATTAGTAGGAAAATTGTGGCTACAAAATAAAAAGCAAGGGCTGGGGATTTAGCTCAGTGGTATAAGTGCCTGCCTGGCAAATGCAAGGTTGTGAGTTCGATCCTTAGTACCAAATAAACAAAAACAAAAAAAGACACATTTGAACAACAATATCTCATAACATAATAACATTTAAGTAGAAAATGAAATAAAAGGAACTTTGAAAAAGCAAACATAAAAAATATGGGTGAATTATATAACATTTAGAATAAAATTTCCCATGTGTGATATAAAAAAGGACACAGTGGTGTGGTTTTTTCTGAAAAGTAAAAAATCTATAAGGTTAAGAATTCAACATAATCCAGATCTAATATAGAAAGAGTTTCCAAACATAACTAGAAAAGAAAATTATCAGGCTAGCTAAAAAACAGCAATGGGCATGAAAAGTCAATTCGTGCTCTAAAAGAGTACAAATGAACTTTCAAAGATGAATGATATCTAAACTAATATAAAGATAAATTAATATTAAATTGCAATGAGTATTATTTTTATCTATTAGATTATCAAGATTTAAAAATTTTTGTTATATCTATTTTGGCCAATGTTTGCTGCATACTCATTCTTCATATTTCTGATGGCTTTTTACTTATAAGAAAACAACAGACATATAGTAAGATTTATTTCTCTTGGTAGTTTGCTCAAACCATTTTATAACATAGTAAAGCTCAGTGTATAATTAATGATTAATATATTTTACTAGAAAGTGTGCTGTAGTTACATTGCAGAGACACAGTAAGTACAAATTGTGGATTTCTATAATACTAAGTATGAAAGTATAAAAATATCTTTTTAATGTAGTGTTCAATCTTAGAATGTGTACTTACTTAAATAAAACCTATGTTAATCTATTTTCATAAAACTTATGGTTAACTGAAATGAAAGCTACAGCAATTAACTCAAAAATTTAATTAATCAGAAACATTCTGGAGCACCATGACTAATTAAGACTACTGTAGCAATCCTTTTGTACTTGAGAAATACTAGATCAGGTTCCCTTAATAAAAATATATATTGTAATGTTCATTATTTTGACAAAAACAGATTTTTATCTTCTTCAGTGTAGATTTTTTAATAGCGATGTGTTTTCAAAATTATATATAGCATTCATACCCATCAATATGGTATACCATTTAATAAACAAGTGGTATACTATTTATAAATGTATTGACAATTCTAATTATTTATTTACTTGAAGAAAATCTTACAAACTTGTACTTCAACATTTCTGCATAACAAAATTTCAGTTAGTACTTTTGCACATTAATACATATAATTAGGTCCTTTTGAAGCAAAATTTTATAAGGCAGGCATGTAAATATAACTAAGTAAAAACTGAGATTCTTGTCCTTACAAGAAAACATAATTCAATAATTATTAAAATTTAATATCTTTTTCAAATATTTTCTTTGCTGTGGATAATTATTTCAATTAGAACTGTAACATATATTACAGACTCATGAGAAGTGTGAATTGTGAATTTGCATCATTTGAATGTACATACAAAACTATTTTTCTAATATAATGCCCAACTTTGCATTGATTAAATATACAAACACATAATATATACATATATTATAATATATACATATACAAATATGTACATAAAATGTTGGATAATCCTGTGTAGTACATTCATATGCAATTATGAATCAGTTGAGGGAATAATAAATTATTTCCTTGACTTCTCTTTTTCTCTTTTATTCATTGAAAAAATAGTTATAGTGATTAGTACATATATGTATTCTTAGTTGAAAATCAAAGAAAAATGTATACTATATTAAGTATATTAAATTACTTTCTAAATATTAAATAATGATAGAAAATGAATCATTGAGTTTCCTGTTATAACACATATCCATCTGATAGGCAAACATCTGCATGAAATGCAAAACACTGGTATCATTGATATGCTTACAACTTTCTCCTCAATGACCTTGAAGCTTAATGAAATTCACATGAATGTTTTTACAATACGTGTTTAAAGAAAGCAGTTAAAAAAGATTCAGATAGCTTCATAAAACTGCATTTCATTTTACTTTTTTTAATGCTCTGTTCTGTCTATTGAGCAAATAAACTGCTTCAATTCAAAGCAGTTTACAAGCAACTTTCATGGTCTTTGTTGTTACCTGGCAGTGTCCGCCAGATTGACAAGTGTGCCACGGTCTTTGAGGACGATTTCTGAGGATGTTAAGAGCATGAACCTCATTCTTTTTAAATACTTTCTTAAATACCAGCTTCAAAACACAGTCACCCATTGATCCAATCATTGAAGAAAGAAGGCCTTAGTGTCTGACAATGGAAAACACTACAAAAAGAAAATGTACGTTAATCTAGTTCACTGTGTATTTGACAGAAGTAGAGATACAGGGTTGTGGAACAATGAGAAATGTGTACGCCGTGTTCAGCAAGCTAAATCTACATACAGTCATCAGTGGTAAGATCAAAGGAAGTTTTAGAGAGCCCTATCCTGAGATTTAGAAAATCTAAGTAATATCTATGAAACCTGTGAATATCACAAACTTTGTATCAGCTTTCAGAGCAATACAGACTTTCTGATTTGAGATTTCCCTATATGATATGAAAACACGATTTCTTTGGGTTAGTAAAAGCTTTAGGCAAAACAGGGTACACAAAACATGTTTTCCTTGGCTTTGCAGGCTGATCACCTCCCCCTGGAGCAATTCTCCTGTTGCACCATTTCTACTTCTGATTCCTATAGAGAAATTGACCGTTTTCTCCCTAACAAGAATAATGAAATTTATTCAGAAAGAAAAATCTGCAAGTATTCACTGAATTTGTTTATTTTGTCTCTCCTGGAAAGTAAAAATAAAGCGAATTGGGAACTTATATTAAGCAAGTACTATTTGTTGCATGATGCAGAACATCTCAGCAATGTTTCCTGTGTGATTTATCTACTTGTATTAAAACACATATCATATCAAATGCACAGTGAGTCTCTCTACCTAGCAAGGTTGAAGCTAGAAGCAAAGAAAAAAAACAGTGACACTGAACTGTTTATACTTAACATTTTGACACTTTGCTCATTGAAGTTTTTAAATTCATTTTTACTTCAGAAAAATTTTAAAAATTTAGTGGATAACAAAAATTAGAAACATTTAGAAACTAAATCAAATAACAATAGAGAAAAAGTAACAATGGAATGGGAAAATATTTACAAATCATATATATGTAAATTTTACTACTCAGAACATATTAAAAAAAAACCTCACGTCTTAACATAAACAATCAACAAACGGAAAACCTCAAGTAACTCAATTTAAAAATGGGTGAAGGACTTGAATAGATACTGTTAACCTTTGTGTATAGATGGCCCTACCAAAGCTCAAGCATCCTTAGATGGGGCTTTTTCAGAGGTGGCTGAATCTGCAGTGTATGATGTTGGGATTGAGGGTGTGTGAAGACTAAATCAATCCACTGATTGGTTGGGCACCATCTTAATCCCAGTAGCCTAGTTAGAGCATAAAAGAGGCAGAAAGATGCTTTTAAGGTCCCTTGTTACTTTTGTTACTTTGTGGGTGCCATGGATTTTACTTTGTGATGCCCCTCTACCAGGCTACCCTACGTTGCAGTCAGCTAACTATGGACTGAAATCTTTACAAACTGTGAGCTAAATAAATCTTTCTTTCTTTAACTTTGGGTGCCCATTATTTTGTCTGAGGAACAAGAGAAAAGTAACTAACATACCTTTCTCAAGAAGATATACAAATGGCCAATATGAAAAGATGCTCTAAATCACTAATCACTACACAAATGTAAATTATAACTCTAATGAGATACTACCCCTTCGTATCTATTTGGATGATTATTAAGCAATACTGAAAACAGTATCTGTCGATGATAATGTAAACAAATTGTAAATTTTACATGCTGCTGTTGAAAATGTGAAATGATATACCTTCTATGGAAAACAGTGTCTTAGTTCCTCAAAAAATTAAACAGAATTACCTATGTCCTTAGCAACACCACTCATAATAGCCAAAATATGGAAATAACCCACTGTTTACCAATGAATGAATGAGCAAACAAAATGTGTTATATAGCAATAAGGAACATTAATCAATCCTAAAATGGAAATAAATTCTTAGAAGATGCTAAAACATGGATTAGTCTTGAAGACTTTATAGTCAGTGAAACAGACCATTTATAAATGGTGCTTTATGATTACACTTACATGAGTTTCCAATAGTAGCTGCATTTGCAGATGCAGTGGAGTGGTGGGTACTACCCACAAGGAGAAGGGAGGAATGGGAAGGTATTCAATAGATATGCAACTTTGGGAAAATGGACAGCTTCTTGGGAAAGACAGTGGTGACAGTTTTCTAACAACATCAATGCATGTAATGTTACTAAATTATTCACTAAATTTAAAATATTTAAAATATAGAATTTATACTATGTATGTTTTATAATTTTAAAAATTTCAACCCACTTAAACTACTTTCCCGAATTGACTGCTGTACTTATCTTTGTCCTAGCCCTAGATAATTTCAATGTTTGTTTTCTTTGTAAGTGTTACATTCAGCATGTGTGTGTCCCCTCAAATTCATATGTTGAAATATAATACCCACTGCCGTGGTCTTCCAGTGTGGGACCTTCAGGAGATGCTTAAGACTGGAAGGCAAAATCTGCATGGACAGGACTAAGCACCTCATCCCGGAGGCTTACGTGAGCTTCTTTGTCCCTTCTACCTTGTAAGGACATTACAAGGTACCGATTTTGAGAAAGAGGCCCTAACCAGACACTTCATCTGTGGACATCTTGATTTTGAGTTTTCTAAACTCCAGAACCATAAGAAATAAATGTCTTTTATAAAACTCTCTAATGTATGACATCTTTGTTTTAATGTCCAAAATAGAGTAACAGTTTATCCATATAAAATAAACTTGCTATTTATGTTTACTTTGCCTACATTCAAATTTCATGTGCTGTATTTTCTTGTACAATACATTACAACATAATTCACTCCATAGTTGAAAATTCAAAGTAGATCTCAGGGTAATAGCGATCCATTTGATATTCCCAGTTTTCCTTGAGTTGGTTTCTGACCTCTCATTCACTATTGTTACAACTATTGTCTTAAATTTATTTTAATAGGTACTGGTATTAGAAGTAATATTTAAATAAGTTATCCCACTAACAGTTTGATGAATTTCACCTTTTCAAATACATTTTTCAACTCATAGAATAAATAAGATTAGTCCTCAAATAAAAAAAAAAGATAACATTTTGAGATTGGCTTTATTTATTGCTAAATAAAATACATCAACACATGAAAGCGAGAAATAATGCTTAAATGACATTTTGATATAGTATTACGATACATTTCAAAAAATCCATATAAAAATGACAAAACTTAAATAAGTTTTCAAAGTCTCTGCATCTCTCCCTTAATGTGTGAACATTCAGAATTTGCTTGTAAATTGTATCTGAAATCTTATTCAAGATTGTTTTATGTCTTAAACAACAACAATGCTCCTAACTCTTTAAGCTGGAAAGTCAAGACTATCTCAGAAGGTAAATTACACTAATGTGTAATGCCAAATTATTTCCAAATACAGTGTTCTCACTAAGTCAGATTGTAAAATGCAGATAGCAATGGTGAACAGTTTAGAAAACAATGTCTTTTCTATTCAGGACAATATTCCCATAGACCACTTACTTACCTTTGAAACTCACTCTTTCGCATCTTAATCTAATCTAAATGGTTTTTGTTTTATTGACGTTCCTCTCCAATTTCTGATCTCAATTTCTGAAAGGCACATTTCATATTCTATCCTCTTCTATCACTTTCTACTACAATCTGTCTTGTAACTTTCATGGAATCCTCTAAAAATCAAAAGTCCTATTCTAATCTTTGTTTTCCAAATGCTCTAATAATATATTAACACAATAATTATTTTATATTGTTGTCTAAATTGTATTTAGTCTTCCCTTCCTCATTCATCCACTCTATATTAATAATAATGTCAGTTTTCTTCAAGACATTTCAATTTTATACTGAACACATCAAAATTAATTTAGTATATAGCTAAACATTTGTAGAAAAAATCAAATGCTAAACAAAAAGAGGTAAAAAAAATTCGCCAAGAATAATGATTAATGTACTTAGAAAATCAGAATGCTATTATTTCATATCCTTTTTAAAAAATGTCCTGCTTTATTTTTGTTAAGATTTCAGAAATACACCTTACTATAGAGTTGCGGGGAGAAGGGAATCATGTTAACAGAGACAGCACAGCATCTCTGGAAAATACTAGGGGTTTGATAATTATGATAAAACGGAATCAAGTTGAATAAAAGTTTTCTGTCACTTTGTTTGTACTATCATATCCAGCTAGTTCAGTACTTCACTATGCTGTCTACAACTCTTTTGAATTATATTGACTTTTATATTTATTTAAAAATTATGTAAATCTGGTATCTACTATATATTCAGGCACGTCACTAACTTCTGATACAATGAAAATTCCTCTTATAGAGTTTATAGTCCAATGCTGAGGAAAATATATCCATTAAATATCTCAGATATATGAAATTGAAAATTGTCTTCTACTCTGCTGGGAAAGTAGAGTTATGAGAACAAATGAGTCTCAGAACCAGTCAAGGATGTTTCTGTAGTCTTAATTTTGTGTCTTTGTGTGGAGGTTGAAGATAAGTAAGAGTTAATGTAGATGGAGAGTCTGAGAAAGCAGATGTAGCAGAGACAGAATGACTAGCACTTATAACAATACAAAGAGGAGAGAAGAAACTTTAGTACAAGAATCAAGAGGCCGGTTTGTAAGATAGGAAGAGGGGAAGGGAGAATTTGTGAACATGGGCATATACTGTTGATACACTGACCTCCAAGGATGATTGTATTTAAGAGCTCCTATCTCCAGGATTCAGAACAGTCACATTACATACAATTCTGCATTTGGCATCACAGCAACTCGCCCTTTTGAAACACTAATTTCTCATTACTCAGAGTTCTAGAACCTTACAATCTCTAACAGCTAACTCACTGCCCTTCTTTTTCCTCTCTATTAAGATATAACTGAAGAACTTGTTCAGAGTTTCCCTGGTCATTTCCACAAAGACTTGAGTGCATTTATTGAAATAATCAGAGGTAAGAAAAATAAAAATAAATAAAGCTGAGAGTGATGGTAGTGGAGGAAGATACAGAGGGATGGAGAAACTTCAATTCTGACAAGTGAGATGAGCATAGAACAGCTGGATAGAGAGTGTACAGGACAGAGTGTGCAAACGTGTCAAAGATGAGTTTATGATTTTAGAGATTATATTAAATAAATTTTATGTTAAAAATAACAATAAATGCTGAAGAATTTGAGAAGCAAGACATTAAACACATTACTACATCTTTAAATAATTTTTGTAGTTATTTTCTAATAAGTAAATATGTCAATATTAGACAAAAGTACTGAAAATCACTAGGCTTATTAAAAGAGACAAAGTCACTTTATTATATTGGACCACTTGTTTCCATTTTTTATTTTTTGGAGACAAGGTCTCACTACATAAGGCAGGTTGCCATGGACTTGCATATGTAGCCCAGTCTGGCCTTGAACTCACAGTGATCCTTCTGAGTGCTGAGATTACAGGTGTGTGTGACTTGAGAGCAGAACTTCTAAGACTGAGTTTTCTAAAGATGGCTGATGTTCTTCGCAGAAGTGAAGGCTTTCCACTGCTTCTCTCTCTCTCTTTCTCTTTCTCTCTCTCTCTCTCTCTCTCTCTCTCTCTCTCTCTCTCTCTCTCTCTCTCTCTCTCTCTCTCTCTCTCTCTCTCTCTCTCTCCATGTTTCCCACATTTCTTAACAGGCCACCTCTATCCCACACTAACTGCCTTCTCTCTTGGTCAGAATTTTCTTCTCCTCTCATCTCCTTTGGCCTATATATCATTTCTATCTTCTGTGCTCAAGACAAACATATCAAATATTCTAAATAAATGTAACCAGTGTAATAAAGTTATGTATTTTACATTATATTTACATGTAGATTGTTTTGGTGTTTCCAAAAACAATCTCTTAAAGACTTGTTATTCTTTAATATCATGTAATGTTCCGTATTATTTTCTCTTTCAGTCAATGATTTTTTTTTTTTTATCGGTACCAGGGATCGAACTCACGACTGCCTGCTTGCAAGGCAGGCGCTTATGCCGCTGAGCTAAGTCCCCAGCCCCCAGTCAATGATCTTTAACAAATAAAACGGTAAACCAATTCCTTTATATATTTGTAATTTAATTTACCTATTTTTAATTCATCTACTTTTTAATTTATATAAATCAGGCCTTAAACTCGGGGTAAAAATAAAACAAACACGATCATTGAAATATATGATGTCTATAGATAATAGATGTTTCAAAACCTCGAATATTTTGTGATGATTAAATCAATTCCTATTTTAACCTTTTTTCCTTTTAATATCTTGGGCTATGATGTTTGGAGCTTGCGGCGTCAATATCATTCTTAATACTGAATGTGTATTTTCACCGTAAAGCTGAATGCAGCCATGATGGTGCAGCTCCTCTGAAAGCTCTGGAAATGGGAGTTTAGAAGCACACTCGGGACAAGCGTGTGGAGATGGAGGGCAGAGAGGACGAGGGGCGCACTGATTAACAGTCCAAGCTAGATTCTGGAGAAGTATGCCATTTCAGCTGTTGAGAATATGGGGATTATCACCTCTATTTCTCTCTCTCTCTCTCTCTTTCATTCATCCATATCTCTAGAAGTTTTATCTAAAACTCAGTTACAATGTCAAGGTCAGGTAGGGGTCAACCCTTTTCCCGTGTTACAATTCTACTACTCCAGGAGCAGGGGAGAACTGCAGTAAAATATATATGCTTCCAAAATCCTGGACTTAAAATTACAGTCCTCACAGATTTTTGAGCAAAGATCTTATTACCTCATCGGCACAGATGCCATCAGCAACTGGCAGACCTTCATGTCCACCACTCAGGTGCTCAGTGAAGTTCCTGCCTTTGCATGCGGTCTCTGGAATCTTCCATTCAGTAGAGGGTCTTAAATTCAACTCTTGTGTGGCTCCTTTTCTCATTAACTAATGGTTCTGCAAGGGCGTTTTGCTGGAGGTCCACGCGCAGGCATTTCCTCTTTGAAGACCTCAAGTGCACATGAAACTGGAGCAAGAGAACACCTATAACAGGCTGAAAGAATAAACATTTTTTTTTTTTTAACCCCTATCTTCTACTATTTCAGAAAGATCTCGCCTGTTCCTCATCTGACCTCTGGGGGGCTTACTCGGAATGTCAATGAAAATGTGAAGCAGGAAGGAAAATACCAGCTATTTAAGGAGTATTTTTACACTTAACGTGGAATTGAAAACACCACGGAATGAATGTCTAATGGGTATATTTCAGAGTAATTAAAAGATAGCCTCGAAAGAAAAGAATGTAAATATATAGCTCATATGGTATATATGCACATAAAGCGATAACAGTACGCACTCTATTTTAGTTTCTATAACTAGAATCCTCATAAAATGAAGCCTAAGACTGTAGGGCTGTAGAGAGCAAAGTGCTGAGGAAAGGAATTCTATTTGGAAATCCAAGAGGTGGGCTTTGCGTCCTGTCCTTTGAGAATGCACTTGGTTTAGGATTGTATTTCTCAAGGTCCATTCTAGTATTACTTAATTTTAATATTTCCCTCTTTCTATTGACTGAGATCAGGAGCCAATAAATAAATAAATAAATAAATACATAAATAAAATACAAAATAAAATAAACCCCCAAAAGAAAAAAGAACAACAGCAAAACTCCAACGAATACAAAATCTAAGTAAATAAATAAATAACTAAATAACTAAATAAATAAATAAATGCACGCCAAACTGGTTTACCTAACTGGAAGTCTGAAAAGGATGTGCGGTGGAAAGCCGCTCAGAAGTGGGGTCAGGAGTGAAGCAAAGATTTTCACAAGCCGGAATCGGGCTCTTTCCAGTGCAGCTCTCAGGTAGCCTAGGGTGGGGGAGGGCGGCTACTTTTAAGGCCCTTTCTTCCTCAGGTTAGGGAACTGGGCGGACTGAGTGAAAGACGGTGGCACCAGCAGTCAGTTGCCATTGGAGAGCCCAGTTTGGGGCCAAGGATAGCCGCAAAGACACTGCCGGCCCGGGGCCAGTAGGCGTTGGGCGCACACTGCAGGCGCCCCGAACTGCGCCCGAGGCTGCGGCGTGCAGCCCTCCTCCATTTCCTGAAGGGGAGAAGCCCGCCAACCTCGGGCTCCCGCGCCGCGCCGCGCGGGGGTACAGCAGCTTCCCGGAGAGTCAGAGGGCCTGACTGCGTAGCACTTAAAACAATTTTAAAAAAGGGGGGAAAAATAAACCCACAACCCCCCCCCCCAAAAAAAAAAACTCGCTTCTTCCGAGGCCAATGGTGGCGGCGCGCATCTCGGCGTCCCCAAGGGGTCGCAGGGAGCATCAGGAGCGCCACGGAGGAAGCGGGCGGGCCGGTGCGGGGCTGCGCCGGGTGGAGGTCGCGGCGGAGCGGGGCGCACAGGCGGCCGCCCCTGGAGCTGCTCGCAGCCCCGCGGTGAGGTCTGGCGCGGGGTCCGCGGGCTTCTCCCCGCGGCGGGCAGCAGGCGGCGCGCAGCTCGGGCCCCTCAACCCAGCTGGCTCCTGGCGCCCGCCCGCGGCAGGGAGCCCCGGGGTCCTCGCGTCCCTTCGCCCCGCCCCGCCAGGCCGCCCGCACCCCGCACGCAGCCCCGCAACACTGCGGCGGGAGCGACCGCCGTCGCTGGCCTCGCAGACGCGGGAGGAGGAGGAGGAGGAGGAGAAGGAGGAGGAGAAGGGAGGGAGCGCGGGGCGGAGGGACGGAGATGCGAGGAGGAAATAAATAAATAAAACAATAACCTCCGCGCCAATAAGAGCGAGGGAGAGAGAAAGACGCGGCCAGAGAGCCACGGGCGCCTGTTCGCTCGCCTGTGAGAGGCTCTCCTTGCGCGCGTGTGTGTGCGTGAGTGTGTATTTGCTGGGACTGGAGCTGGAAAGTTCAAACTAAACGTGTTGCTCTCCCCGCTTGCTGAGGCCGTGGCCGAGGCTGCCCAACTTCTCTGGGCCAAGTGACTGGCGCGGCCCGGAGCCCTCGGCGCTCCCGAGGCGCTCGGCTCGGCGCCCGGGCGCAGCAGCGGCGGCTGAGGCTCCGCGCACCCGGAGGGCGCCCGCGGCCGGGGCTGGACGCTCGCCCCACCGCCTCCACCGACTCCGCTCAGCCTCTCGCCTGGCAACTGCAGAAAGGTACGTGACACTTTCCTGCAGGCTTCTCCGCGAGCACACCCGCGTGTCGTAGGCTTCCCCTTCCGGGATTGCTCGTCATCCGTCAAACTTTACCTCCACCTTACACACGCCCGTGGCAGCCGTAGCCGCCCTCCGTGGCAGCGAGGGCACCGATTGTTAGTGCGAGCTCGGTGGGGGGGGAATGTGCCGGAAGCCGGGGTTCCCCTCGTTTCTGAATGATTAGCAGGTCTTACCTTCCGGGGATGTCCTTCGTTATGGTGTTCTCTGTGATGCCCATAATGGTTTTCCGTGGCTCTTCCGCGCGTAAGGACGCACAAGTTTGCAGAAAAGGCGCCTGGAAAGCAGGGCAAGTTTGCAGCCACTTGAGTCCCGGAGGGAGTAGTAACCCTTTCTTTTCAGGAGCAGCCAGGGTTGCGAAGCAGCAGCCTCCGTGGCTTCGGTGATAGCGGCCTGGCCAGTGGTAGCTGCTGCACGTTGTCCCATTTGTGACTAGGAGAAAGAGGAAAGTGAGGCTGCCGCGTCGGAGAGCGACTCTGGAACAGTCTGCAAAGATGCTGCAGAGGGGAAAAGGCTAAAGGCTTCCATCGCTCGGTAAATCCTATGGAGACTGTCGTGATTTCCTTTTGTGATGTTATTTGCTCTCTGACAGGCAGTGTCTTTAAAACTTTTTTTCCCCATAGAATTTTCATTCTTAGATTAGATAAACGACTAAAAGGTTTCTCACAGAATTGTCAAAATCAGCACTGTGAGAGCACGTGTGCAAGCCTGCGGTGAATAGCCCAGCCCGTTGTTTGTAATGTATCACCTAATGTGAAATGTACCCTTCCTGCTGGCTATGGGCATGTTTTCCCTCCTTCCCTCTCTTCCTTCATTCCTTCCTTCAACAAGTAGGAATTCTTAATGAAAGAAACATGTAGAAAGTCATTATAAGTTTCCTAAGTAATATGCTTCAGCCTTTTGAAGCCACCTGCTGAATTAGTTCATGTTACTTTTTAGAGGTTACCGCTTGGTGGAGGAGATGAAGGCATATCCAGCAGATGGAGCAGTGGAAAATTCTAGTAGAACCAATACAAGACTCTTTTATCCTTATTTAATTGTGATGATGCTAAATATATGTAAGGAGCTTACTTTGGTAGAGACACTGGATTTTTGTTATTTTTGGGAGAAAAAATCCTGAGAAGTGGAATATGATTGGAGTACATCTGTAGAAAATTTAAACCTCTAAGTTTCTTTCTTTCATTAAAGCATTTAAAAAGAGTTTCGTGTACATATTAGAGTATGATTTCATTCACAAATACTAGCTGGTCCCGTGGTATACTGTGTGTGTGGAAGAATTCTTTCTTGCAATAATATCAAACCTAACCTTGGCATTATAGCCTAAATAACTATATAAATTTGTATTTGAAAGTAAGCAAATATTATTTTGAGCACTTTTCAGTAGTTTGAATGTCTCTAATGTTTTTTGTAAATGTTGTAATTTGGTAGGTATATTTATTGCTTAAGATAGTTGAGAAAAGTTAATAAAACTTTTTAGTGACTGGTGAGCTAATAGTCATGTTTTCCAAGAATTACAGGGAATTTAGAACTGGTGTGAACTGAGCCCATGAATCATATCTTCAAACATAGAGGCAAAACCCCTCAATAGCTGCCTTTCTGTGTCTGTATGTGGACAATTATGCTAACAGTAGTAACATGGATAAACAATCAGCCTTCATTAATAAATTTTAAAACATTGCTGGTAGTCATTACTCTGCCAAAATCACTTTAAAGTTTATATAGAATAATGCGTTTCCCATTTTATTGACAGAGCAGAGAAAGCTTAAGCGATTTCTGTGGTCTGCTGCAGTTTCAGGAAAGCTGTTCTTGATTCTAGTCTAGTCGTTTCCAGTGTTTTTCTCTTTTTTCTGTGTTCTGCTACATATTTTGCCATGGTGTAAAAGCATGCTTATTCTGGAAGACCCAACTAGCTCTTATTTCAATATCATTATGTAGTAATTAAAAAGTTACTGCTATGTAGCAAACATTTTGAGGAACATAGAGACAAACAAGCTGCCTTTGCAAAATGTGGCATCAGTAATCATTTCAATTAATCATGCTTTCCATTGAGCGCACAAATTTCTGAAACCTATGTGACTGTTTTCTAAATCATCAGATGATGTCTGTAGAAAAGTACTTAATTGTGCTTCCTAAAACATACTTGCTCTTATTCATATAGTGTTCAGGAAGGCATTCAACTATCATAAAATTGTATAACTAGCTTTCTGAAGAAACTTATTCTAGCTTTCCTGTTGTTACAAAGATTAAATGATCATGGAGTTTTCTAAATTTCACCCATTCTGAAGTTATTCTCCTTCATAAAGAAAAAAAAAGAGTTTCAAAGTAAGATGCTGAAAGTTTTATGTCATAAAAATGAGCCATTTATTAAGTTCTTAAACATGCAACATTGTTTATAATTGTTACTGACACTTTAAAAAATCAACTAGTAATAGCAATGTTAATTTAGTAAAATTAACCGAAGTTTTGTTTAGTATGACTGTTACTTGCTTGTGTCATACATATTTTCTAAGAAAGCTAGATTCATTCATAAGTTTTTCTGTAAATTAAATATAAATGAAATGTTGGTAAATATACTAATATAACAATGGTAAATTGTAGATAGTTTTAAATTTTAGAAAACTAATTGCTTTATACTCTCCATAGAGTAATGAACTTCATCAGAGAAGTTGAATTGTCTGTTAGAATAATGTAACACTAGTGGAGTAGAACTCAAGTCTATGGATAGAAAACATCTGAAAGGTACTTATGTACATTCGTAAGTACTGAGGTTGTACTCCTACCCTTGGTTCTCACAGTAGCATGGTACTGCATTGAAGAATTTTAGTAGTTTAATCATTAAACTATTATTTGAAAAACACAGTCATCAAAAAATGATTATCTGCTAAATAATACACTCATATTTAACTTACACCTCATAATAATGTTTGAAACATTGTCAAGTGTTCAGCTTTGATTTTATAAACATTTTATTCCATTTTATGCATTATTCGTATTTTCTTTCCATCTCCCAGGACTTTATTCTGTCATAGCTCTATTAGGTGATTTTTCCTTGCATCATGCAATGTGGCTATTCAGTTAATCTTCAATGTGATTCAAATAAATTAAGCTTTAGGAAAAACATATAGAGAGATTGATAGAATGTGCTGTAGGAGTGAGTTTTGTTTTTCTACATTAATTTATTACCTAAGAGATAAAAAAGATTAGTCAGTGAAGATCAAGCAAAAAAATGAAACCTTTCATCCTGTAATTTCTGTCTTGTCACCTGCTTGTTTGATTCTCTTGTAGTGTAAAGTATAATAGAGCATGATTTTTCACTTATAATTTATAGAAAAAGCATATATATTTAAAGCTTGGTTGTTCCTCGGGGAGATCCCATTATTTTTTAATTAAAAGAAAAAGTTTAAGTTTAAATAATACATATAAGAAAATATTTTAATATAGGTTGAATGAGTGCGTCTGTTAAAATGCATCTTAGAATATAAATCATGGCAGAAATTATCATTAAAGAATTACTTCAAGTAATATGTCCTACTCTGACTACAACAATTGAGTATTTAATTGTTAGTGATGCATTGGGTACAAATATTTTTATTTCAGAACTCTTCATTTCACCCAATACTTCCTTCTATAAAGCTTTACCAAGATTATAGCTGAAATATTTATGTAATATATGTGCTTTATGATGAATGTTTCATGAGATATATATTTTATGATGTATACAAACATTTCTAGCATAAGTACAATTTGCTCATATGATATTTAGTGATAGATCTTACTTCACTGATTGTCCTCAATTCTTTTTGAATCCTCAGTGCCTTCAGACAGTTTCCCCTGTGTGATTTTACAATGGATTTCTACTAGTTCTACCCTATGGGTTTAGAGACTTTTGGCTATAAATGTATGATTAGATAAGCTGTCTTACTACTCAATTACCATAAAATAATGATAAATTGTAAGTAAAGTGTACTATGTATGATACTTACGATGTTACTTAACAACTAAAACTAGTGAACAAGACAAAAATAGATATACCTTGGTAGTTCTGAAAAAGTTATCTTCCATATTGTATAGGACCTATATTTAGAACTTATTACTGAACGAAGGTAAATGGACCAAAATTATTACAAATTTTAATTGATTTTTGTGAAAAGTACGTAGCAGACTCATAAATTTGAATTATTGGTTTTAACACATCTTGCTAATCATTATTTTCAAGAAGATTTGGAAAGGACAAAGAGGGATAATTAAAAGATAGAAATCCTATGAAGGAATTCAACCTATGATATTATTAGAAGAAAACAGTTACCCACGGCTCAACATTCTTATAGGTGTATATGTTATAATTAATTTCTTTAAAGCACATCTGTACTCCAGAAAATTGTTTTATATTTCCCATATGAACATTTCAAAGACTGTAAAATATATGACCAATTTTTATTACTTTGTACTTAAACTAATGGGTCGTTATAATCCTCCTGAAAAGTTGAAACACTGAATAATGGTATTTTAAAAGCTTACATTAGTATTGATTTATACATGCATATATATATATATATGTGTGTGTGTGTGTGTGTGTGTGTGTGTGTGTGTTTGTGTGTGTGTACACTTATTACTTTTCTATGAATTTTATTCTAAATTAAGACATTAAGATTTTATTCAACTCTATATGCTTGGTCAATTACATCATATAAGGAACATGCTGGGATTTTACTAGACTTTTGTAATAAATATTGATCCATAATTAGTGTATAACTGATATCTTGGATATTAATATTGAGGTTGAGAATGTTATTGTGCAGAATAATCAAACATCCGTGATCTGAGTTTAGAGGGTTTACTAAGCCAGTGCATGCAGACCTGTAAGGTCAGGGAGCAGCCATTTGCCAGCCTCAGGTGTGTGGCAGTGGGAGAAGGGTAAAAGGAAACCCTGCATCCTGAATGTGTCCCTCTGCATTATAAGACCAATTTGCTAAATGAATTTAATTTTAACATTTAAAAATAGTCCCAAATGTTAATTCTTAAATGGATTCAGCAATACTTGTTTTTTGTCAATAGTCCAACCCATTACTCATTAAGTGTTAGGTAAAGCAGAAAGATTTATTCACCTGACTTTAAAAAAAATACAGTTCAGTAATTTATGGTGACATCAACATGGGCCGATTTTGACTAGTTTTCTACTAAATACAAAAAAATATTGTTGAAGAAGATTTTAGAAATTATTGGAAAAAGGAATATTTACAAGTTGGTGTTGTAATTATATATGAAATTAATAGCAGCCTAACTAAATAAAAAGTCCATATCTCAGCATATGTAAAAATTAGAAATGATACTTCTGGTGTGTTTTAAAATTTTCTATGCTAATTAATTTGTACTATTAGTAACACATCCTGAGAAATAATGGTATCTTGTTCAACATATATTCAAAGGTTACATAGTTATAGTATTAAAAAACTAAACATGCCAATTTCTGTTCATAAGCATTTTTCCAAAGTGTATTTACCTTAATTAAAAAATTCATAAGCTCGATAAAATTTATATTAAGTACAAATGTCAAATTAACTGTTCAGTAAATACCAATATTAAGATCTTTTAGCCTCGATTTATTGTCATCAAATAAGAAATCCTTATACTGTCATTTTTCTTTTAAGATCGAATAGGCACAAGATAATTAAGAGGTTAACGACTATAGAGTTTTTATTTTATGATAAGACACAATTTTTCTCTTTCTTTCAGAAATTTGATTTTTAAAAATTTATATGGCAGGCGATATCTTCTTATGCAAAATGTTTCTTTTACGATCAGATTAAGTGTACTAACATCTTGCATTCTTAATTGTTGCATAAGATACTTATTTTAAAAGATGCAAAATATGTATGTTGTATGTGTCATACTGGGAAGTTCCTTATTCATACTTTTCACAGTTCTTTAAAAATGCAACACAGTTATTTTGCTTACTATTGTCTAAATAATTGATAGTGTGAACATTTTTCATATTATTACAGCTGCTGCCTTGAGAACATACTCTGTTCTTTTTGTAGAGGTTCTTTTTATTTAGATTTGGTGTAATATTTTAAAATATCCTCTGATACATTATGTCTAGACTTTTCTGTGTTTTACACTTTGAGATTTTTGAGGTATCCTGAGGTTAATTTTACCTCCAAGCATATTTTTTTTCTTGATTCCTATTCCAGCAATATTTACTAAAATGTGACTTTGCTTATAATAAAGCAAAGAAAATTAATTACTGTCAACTTTATTTTGATTCAAAAATAAATGTAAATGATACAGTATTAGCCTTAAAGTACATTTTTTCCTACAATTATTCAAATGCATTGAATTTAGTACTCACAATTTCAAAATTTTACTGGTAACTATAGGATCAAAACTGAAATTTATTAGTTTTAATTCAATCACAGGTCAATTATATTTATTTTATGTTCAATGTACATTTTGATCTTTAATAAATCTAATAATATTTTAAGTAAAATGATTCTTCTTATTCAGTTTGGCTTGGAAACAGTTGAAAATACTAATTTGAAAAAAGTAGACAAAAAGAATTACATGATTGATATGTACAAATTTCTGTTAAATGAAATGTTTTGTGATGATACAGTCCAAACTAGAAAAAAATTACACATCCCAATATTTGTTATTAATTTTGAAAGAATAAAGTGCTCAAAATGATGTTGATACATCTGAGTTTTGATGTTATTATTGAATTTGAGAAATTTTATTCTAAAATGCTCTGCTAGAAATATTACAGAGGGTGATTTCTATTTAAGTAAAGACTGTACACCTCAGCTAATATTTTTATTTAATATTGGCAATTTCAAAATTTAATCTGTTCTAAAATTTGAAATTGTAGCTATTTAAAAATGGTTTAATACAATTAAAGATTGCATATACAAATAATATAAATGAAACATTAAAATAATGATCATACCTTTGAAAGAATATATTGAAATTATAAAGCATCTTTAAAAGAGAATTCACCCTTAAAGCAGTGTATTTATTTTACATAAACAATGTTATGTACTAACTGTTCCCTTTTCTTTTCTTTTTTTGAATTTTTTTCCCTTTTGAAATGTTCAGTAATGTGATTTACAAAAGTTTAGATTAAAGTTGTAATGATGTGATAAAATTCTTTGCCTTTTCCTATTTCTGGAAGCTGGTCACTTCATTTTAATTAGTTTTATTTGAATTCATTTTGTAACTAGCAGCTCTAGAATCAAATCATAGATTATTTGAAATACTTCTTTTCCTGACTTTTTGAAAAAAATGAAATTATTGAAAATTCATGTTTACATTTGTATGACAAACTCAGGAGTAATAACATTAGTAATAACATTAGTGTTTTGCTAGGTATATAGTATGATTCAAGGATTTTCTGTTTATTTAGTCTTTTTTTCCCTGTTATTTGGTTATTTATCTGTTGAGAGATTTATTTAAAACATTTTCTCTGGACAGTATCAAAAGACACAGTCTTGTTTGAAACATGAATAATGATCACATTTTATTAAATATTGTTGCTAATAATAAAATCAGTAAGCATTGTGCTTGTAGATACAATTAATAGCAAGATATCTCAAAAATCTCAAGATGTAAAAATGACAAAGTCAAGAAATAATGTATCAGAAGACACTTCATAGTGTGAGACCAAATCCATACAAAAAGAAAACCCTACCAAAAAGAACAGAATATTCTCTGAGGCCAGCAGTTCCAATCATATCAAGAGTGTTCACATTATCCATGAGACAAATGTTTCTCATGTCTTTAGAAAATGTGCAAACAAAATCAGGACCCAAATGGCAAAGTTTAATAATACCCAGATGCAGGTGCTCACTAGACAAGAAAGTAGATACCAGCTTTGTGATGCCTGATGCTACAGTCTTGCATGTTCTGATGGTGTTAAGAGCATATTGTTTCATACATTCCAATTCAGCGCTGATCAAGAAGCTGCCAATAATGTATATAATCATATCTTTTCTTTGGGGAGGCCGTTTGTGTGCTCCTGTAGTTCAAACGCCTTGATTCTTATATGTTGATTCCAAGTTAATAAAGGAACACATTGTCTTACATACATCCTTTCTTTGTGCATATTAGTAGTGTAAGTCATCATTTCGAAATATAATTAGCTGGGCACAATGAAGATACATTGCAAATCAAACTGTAAAATCAGGGTCAACAATATAGTGCCAGTTCTGAGAACTATCAGTCAAGCAACCAAGTAGAGGCCCTCGTGTCACCAGTGGAACTTATCTTTCGAGGACTACAATGATAAACCATGAAGTAAATTTTTTTTCCTTTTGTTTAATCCTTTTTTAAAAAATAGCATGAAAATAAGGCAAACTAAATTACTGACAACAAAAAATTAGGAAAAACAGAAGTAGGGAAATATATCATCAGAAAGAAAATGTTTCAAAACATATTTGTGACATTTATTAGGAATTTTAATTTTTTTACTCATACAGAACCAAAACTCAACATTAAAAATATCACCATAATAAATATTAAACCAAACTTTGAAGATAAATTTAGAATCCACTTATTAAGATCATTATGCATTCACAAGTGTATGCTTTTAAAGTTTGCTTTTTTATTCACTGTTTTTAAGATATTTAATTCATGCCTTTAAGACTAGTTTATTCATTTTAATCAGTGTTCAGTATTTCATTATATTTCCTATATGATTTTTTGATTCCTTTTCTGATTTATGAAATAGTTCTTAGTTCAATAAGGTATTAAAATACTAACTCCAAATACAAAATACCATACAAAATTTACAGCTGTATGTAAAATAAATATGAATGGTGATGTGATGTATATACTGTATGTATCTCATGTATCTTTGCTATATTTGTCATTTATTTTACATAAAGTTTGTAAAAATCAAAATCCATCTGTAATCATCTTTCATCATATAATAGTTTTTTGCCACAATATTTCCTTATACAGATTTATCAGAGTTTACCAATCTCTTATTGTTGGATATTCCATTTAACGTATTCTCATTAGAAAGCAACTAAATGAACAGTTTTATTGTTTTGTGTGTGTTTTTGACACTCAGCAGATTTATTTAAGGTAAATTTTCAATGAATTTACTATAGCAGAAGATATTTTTTAATTGATTTGATTTTATTTGAGTTAAGACTACAATACACTTTATAAGCATTTTCATGTATAATTAGAACTTCCATACTACTGTGAGTGACTGTTAAGTGAATCACTGACTAAAAAATGTTTGATATTTTAACATCATGCATATGAGCTGCATGTGCTGATATACGCCTGTAATCCCACCACTCAGGAGACTGAGGCAAGAGGATCATTGGAAATTCAAGACCAACTTGGGCTACAAAGTGAGCTCAAGTGCGGCCTGAACTACACAGTGAGAACCTGTTTTAAAAAAAACAAAACATACATATGATACTGAATACTGCAGTAATCTATGATTTACTTTTCACTGAAAGTCTGTGTTATCTTGGGTGATTGTTTAATATCTTTACTTACTATTTCCTTATATATAAGGAAATTTATATATATATAATTTATTTATAATTTATATATAATTATATATATTATATTATAATTATATATATTATATATAATTATATATAATTTATATTTATATATCCTTATATATAAGGAATTTTAACAGTGTTTACATAACATTGTCAAACATTATCATTTATCATTGTAATTCTGCTACTGATTTTGGAAGAAACATAAAGTATGTATAGGAATAAAGACAAGTCTATATATTTCCATGATTTATCAGCATCAGCTGACTCAATGCCAAGAGCAAAGCAGTTTATTTGTTTTTGTTGATTAGTTTCCTTACAGGAACATTTCATAATAGAGTTAGTTACTTGTTCTAAAGCTCAAAGCAGAGTGCAGTTCACATTCTCTCAGTGTTACTTGAGTATATAATTTCATGGCCAACATAGGTAATGTCGTGTGTAACTGCACTTATTTCCCTATGACATTTCGTATTATTTTCACCGTGTGTTTCTCTTTTGATACATGTACTTGCATTCATTTTTGTACAACATTTTGATTCCCTCATGGTAAATTGTAGGCCAATATTCCAGTACATTTCTAGTTTATTTGTTTAAATATGTTCAAATATGTGCCACTATTTTTTTGGTTTTATTTTTAACAATGTGTTCCTAGTCTTTTCAGTTTCAAAAAATACTTTTTCTAATATTTAGATGTCTTTTCTAAATGAAACAAATTTTAAAGGTATTTAGCGTACCAATAACATGAATTTAAGACTTACTGTTTTATTGCATTAATTCATTTATTTTAATGTCCTACTTGGAATTGATTATCTAAGGACTGTTTCTCAAAAAAAGAAAAATCACATTCTTTCTCCATGTTTGTGAAAACTATTGAGTTTCTCTTGATGCTTTGCTTTTAATTTTTTTCTTGCCTTTTAAAATTATGTGTTTAAAGTAGTTGTATGAGATGTTAAGTGTAAGTCCCAGATAAAAATTCAGCAGCCAACAAATTTCCTATTAATCCTGGTATAATAATTCCACTTATCTGCTGTTCTTTTATAGAGTCAGAAACCTTTGAAAAGGTCCCAGTATTCATGGTAGAAATCTGAGGTAAGCCTGGCTTTTCTGGAAGAAGTTATGTGTCTGTGACTTTCATGTTTAACATTTAATCAGATTTTCTGTTCTTATTTTTTCCAGTATTCTTTTTTTTGTGGGTGTGTCTTATTCTTCCTTGACTATTGAGAACTTGAGACTCTAAGGTAGCATAAGTTCTAATTAGGCTATAGCAATTATAAAGGCCTTTCCTTTCTCCTTCTACTTGTATTGACCATCACATTTAAAGAAAAATACGTGCAAATGATGTCTTAAAATAGTCTTTTCCTGAAAGCCTTCTGACCATGTCCTTCTAAGTACTTTCAAATACTTTGTTTTACTCAGCAAGAGCTGAAGAAACCTGTTTTTTCAAAATTAATTTTTTTTTTCTTTAACCCATTGCCTTCCCATTAAATACATTTCCCCCTCTGGTTCCTCCTAAAAAAGACAATCACATGGAACAATCAAAATTATTTCATTCTCAATGTGCATTAGTTTCAAGCAATGCAATCTTTTCCTTAGTCTTTATGTCTTCTGCAAGAAGTTCTGTTTCTGGACTATAAGCTTCATTTTCCCTAAAGCTTGTATCTGGCTGAACCAACCTTCCTGTACTCTGCTGGGAGACAGATCGCTTTCTTGCTGCCCTACACCTTTTTTTTTTTGTTTGTTTGTTTGTTTGTTTTTGGTTTGAAAGATTGGACTCAGGACCTTTGTGCTAAGCTACATCCTCAGCTGTTTCACATTTTATTTTGGGACAGGGTCTTGCTAAGTTCCTAAGTTGCTTAGAATGGGACCAAACTTTGGGTCTTTCTGCTTTAGCCTCCCACGGTAGTGGCCTGGCTGGTGTTTTGATCACTCGCTACCTTTCCTTAAATGCTGAGATTCCTTCCCTTACTTACCTTATTTGAGAGGTCACTATGCTCCTAGCATTTCATGTCAGCATTCTGTCCTGGGATGATCTCTGTTATGGATGTTAGTAAGCACATAGGTTGATACACTGAAGAAAATGCAGGTTTCTCAGAGCTAGACTTTAGGAGAAACCAGCCAAAGTTTACAGAATTAAGGTCTTGGGTACAGATTAAAATTCAGTGCTGGAGTATGTGAGAGTTTTTCTGTATGAAATTTGTGGGATACCAAAGTTTTATGAAGGGAAATCTGAGAAATACAATATAACATCATCTAAAATAATTTGGCTTGGTAATATAAAATAAGAAAATTTAAATTTTCATATCCTGTGTAAGCATAAAACAGCATAGAACAGTAATTTATTTGCATAGCATTACTTATTATACTAAATGAAATACTGTTTTTTCATTGTTGACCCTGAATTTCTGCCCTGCTCCAGCATTGTTTAGCAGCATACTCTCACATCTATCAGTTTCTTTAGGCTTGTGTTGCTTCAGAACCTGTTCAGAACTTTAAAAATGAAGCAGTGTTATGTCTAGAAGGCAATGACATTTTTTGTAACAATATGTATGCCTTTTTCTTCAGGTGTTCACTCTGGTTTCACTACCTTTTTTAGTTAATTGGGAAGTTAATCTCAAGAAATTCTTGATTACATCTCTGGGAGATGTGGTGGGAACTGTAACTGCTTTGAAGCGGATCAGAATGCTGAAGAGAAGCAATTCAGGGTAGTAGCTTTATTAGGTTTGTAGAGCACCATAAAAATTACATAAACCGAGTGGCTTAAAAGAACAGTTTTATTCTCTCGCAATTCTGGAAAACAGAAATAAAACAATAAAGATGTTGAGAGTTTAGTTCTTACTGTAAACTCTGAAACGGAATCTGTTTCATGACTCTTCTTGGCATGACTCTTCTTATGGCAATGGCTTGGAATATGCAGTGTTCCTTGGCATAGAGCAGCATGACTCCAGCTGCTACCTTCATGTGTTATGCTTGTAGGTTTCCCCCTGTGTGCTGCTTCTATTGGAGCTCCCTGTGCTTACACTGATTAGAGCAAAAGGCACAGGATCTAGTGTGCATCCTAAATCCAAGATGATCTCATCTCAATATCCTTAATTTATTTGCGGCTACAAAAAATCTTTTATTTTCAAGTAAGGTCACATTTGTAGGCACTGTGGGTTACAATTTGAAGATGACATGTTGGGAGACAGTATTCAGTCTATAATGGTGAGAATGTTCACTCTTGGTAGAGATTACAGTGTTAAATTTAACACACCATCAAGACTTGTTAGGTAATTAGATACATGCTAGGGAGTATAGATACACTGGCTAGGGTGGTTGCTAGCTCTTATTGTTTCTATTTAGTTTTGTTCCCTCCCCTATTCTTTTGCAACAAACAAGTAGATATAGATAGATAGATAGATAGATAGATAGATAGATGCAGTGATTTGAAGTTGGGGGGAAATAGAATCTGGTATGTGTATTTTGAATGTAGTGAGGCTTAAATAACTTCTAATTAGCACCAAGAAGTTTATTTCTCTATGAAACAATGTTAGAAACTAACCTGAGACATACAACCTTTGAAGTTACAACACTATAGAAAGTTAAGTATGAATTATTTCTTAGATCCCTTCTTCTTGATTGAAGGAATAAAATATGATAACTTAGGTAGATATATTTGGATTTGATTATCATTGAGTAATATAGATCCCCAGGACGTTATTACTATAAAATGTGTTCATTAGTTTGGAATACATTTAGAAGTTCCCAACATCTGATTTATACTTTAAAGTATTTTTCTTCTTTTGGACACATTTTAATGGGTGCAAATTGTGGATGCAAATAAAAAATTTCATATATTTTTTCTAAAGTATTTAGAGGTAGGAAAGAAATGTTTTTGATTATTTTCTAGAATCTTTCTCATAAAATCTCAACAAAAATGCACATTTCCCCTAAATACCATGTTAATTTATAACATAGTATTAAAATTGGTAACACAGAACTGCTACTAACCTAAGGAAAAAGTGACAAAATCTTAATAGTAGCTGAATTTAGAATGCTTTATTTAGATGATCAAAATTAGAATATAAAAAGTAAATTGTATCAGGGATGGTCATGCTGAGATAATTAATAAATATCACCATCATCAATGGTGAATTTTATACTACACAATCTAGCAAACCAAATTTACTGAGACACAAGCTATAAACCTTATTTATGACACCATATATATAGTCATACTTACACGTGCGCACGCACATAAGCGCCAACACAATAAACTATTCATTCAGCAAATTATGAAGACTTTGTAGCAACACAATACACTCTGGTTTCAAACATTAAAAATTTAGCAAAACGAACCATAAATGAATAAACAAACACTGTACTTGCGGACTAAAAATAAAATGTTACAAATGGTCCATATCGATGCTGTATATGTACCTAAACTGTAATAAAAAATTCATAGCCTATATATTTATTTACTAAATTAAAAAGTGAGTAAATTACTTATCTGAACAATGGCAACAGAACAAAATTAAGGCATTTAGAATAATATCTATAGATCTCTATGTATCTATATCCATATATCATTGAATTTGGCAGATAAACAGGATTTGAAAATAGATCCAGAAACTTATCCTTTGAAATCAATAAATACAGTTAAGAACACTTGAATGATAAAAGATGTAAAAAAATAACGTGAAGGGATATGGAGTCGGGAATAACAGGGATGAAATCTGTATCAACTATATAATATTTTAGGAGTTATTAAGAACAGTCTCAATGAGTGCTAAAATAATAGATTTACTACTGGAAAGATTTTGCACTATCCTAAGCACATAGTACTTTGCACGAAAACTTTCATTCTGGAATTTCTGCAGGTGTCATTAAACCTATTATAATTTAACTACTGGATATTACTGAGGAAGGAAAAAGTTTTCTTAATTGATTATATAAAACAATGTGACAATAGTGTCAAAGTTGGAAAATCCTGTATGATCATGTAACAAAAGTTACTAACTGATTTTAATGTCTATTTCTAATATATACTTTATGGTATTCTAGAATTATTAGGCAAGGTAATATAAAAAAATATAAAAGTTGGGAACAAGGAAGTCATTATTTACCTGTTAATATCTGTCAAAACATAAAGTGACTAAAATATGCCTAGAAATAGTTAACATGCAATGCATTACTCATTTAAAAATGGATAATGAATAGTATTGGATACCAAAGTATTTTGTTTAAAATATAATAGGTAAATGTAATAATTAAAAACTTCAGCTATAAAAGAATATGTGTGGGCACAAGACCAAAAGATCTGAGGTGAAGAAAACTGTAAAGCTACAGAAAACAGAGTAGGATGTGAATTGAAGAAAAAAATCGTAAATTTCAGAACTAGTGGGGGCCGTCTTTTCAGCTGAAATGCTGGCTGTAGTGTTTGTTAGCTATTTGAAGAGTGTGAAATTATCTAAATTTTCTGTCTTTCAATTCCCTCATCTGAAAACTGACAATATCTCATTTACAGAGATTTTGGGATGGATAAAAGACATAATTGTATTAGGTATTTGGAAAATCATGTTATGTAGACCAAACTTTTTATTACTGTTTACTATTCATTCAGCTATTCCTATTTGTACTAGTACCACCATGAGAAGACAGTTTAAAATATTAAAGATAGTATTCTCTAAAATATAACTGATGCATTAAGCATGAATTCAGGTAAAATTCAGTTAAAGTTTTTTTTTAATTTTTCAAGTAGTTTTAAAGTACTTCTGGAAACCGGGTATAATGGTGCATACCTTTAATCCTAGCACTCAGGAAGCTGAGACAGGAGAATCTCCTTGAGTTCAAGACCAGCCTTGACTACAGAGCAAGACCCTGTCTCAAAAAAGTAATAAATATAAATAAATAAATAAATAAATAAATAAATAAAATAATACATTTGGAAAATATGTAAAAGAAGTGAAGGACTACTGGTATTAATAGGAAAGCAGTCATGTCCTTGTAGATACCTAGATTCATTATGAAATTCTATTTAAAGCAGTATGATAATAAAATAGTATCCATGAATAAGTATATTTATCAATATATGGAATGTTACTATGTAGTAAAAAAGATTCTTATCACCAAAAAACTACCTTTAAAACAAAAAATAAATACCCTTCTACACATATAAAGTTTAATAGAAAAGAAAAGAAAATGTAAATGATCAGTAAAAAATCTTCACTATAACTGAAGAAATGCAAATCAAATACAAAGCATGTATTATGTTCTAATAGGATATAAAAAATGTCATTACAATTACTCAGCTTTGCCTTTCACAGCCTCCCTGATTCTGGTGTAAGGAATAAACAGAGTGTGGTTTTGGGAATCATAGAGGTCAGAATTAAAGAGAAGATCAAGGATGCTGAAAGCTTCTTAAGTTGCAGTCATCACTTGTAATGAAGGGCAGTAAAACACTGATTTTTACACTTTGACACAGCAATGACAAAGGCCATTCTTTGCTTTTTGTCTGTTGTTAAAGTCTGAAAGTATCATAAAATGCAACCCTGTGAGAGTGTAGGGAAGTAGACATGCATATAGCATTTATCAGAGTACAAGGGTATATAGTCTTTCTGCAGGGCCGTCTTACAATATTAAACACAACATTAAAAATAGATGAACTTTGTTATTTTTTAAATTAAAATGTAGTTTAATGAGATAATCAGCTGGTTGTGAATAGATGAATATTATTTTCTGAACTGTTTGTAATAGCCTGAAATAAAAAGGAAAATAAATAGGTGTCAAGAATAAAAGATTGTTTACATGAATCATTTAATATTCAATAATAGAATTACATGTAGCTGTCAGTGGACCCTGCAGATTTGTATTTACTAAAAGTAAATAATCTGCAGTTTATTCTAAATTGCAAAATGTTTTTATATATCCATACATTTATGTAATATACATATAGATGTATACTTTCTCAGAGCTGCTTTAAAGGTTATTCACAAAACTGTTAACAATTGAAACCCTACCCCTGTTATTTTTTAGGTGATTATTCATTTATTAATGCTTTTTTGGTGAAGATTATTCAAAATTATATATGGAACTATCATTAAATGACAAATACCTTGCCTTGTATTTTAACGGATTCTATCAGGTAATGTATTCAAAAACATATCACTATGATTTGGGAAGCTCTCATAGAAATTTTACTTAAGACAGGATGAGTGAATATTGTTTTTCAAATTCAAGGCTACCTGGGGGAGGAGGATGCTTTGTTGAGTCTGTTGAAATGGGAGCCCTGGAACAAAGTAAAATAATAAGGAGTAAGGCATACTCAAACAAAAAGAAGCTAGAGGGCAAAACAAATAATGTGAAAATTTCTCCAAGATCTCATTGGCAGTAGTTGCTACGTTTCCCAGCAAAGCTCATGCCATCTATTGTTCTCATATCAAACTGAATGCCAAATTTAAAAGATTGGTGTTCGTTTGAAAGGTATTTAACTCCAGCTTCTTGGTTTTCTTCCATTCTGTCGAAAACTCATTTTACTACTTTAATGATCTAGATCAGTCTTTTGTATTTAACTAGTGATGATACATCCATGTTTTACCCCTCCTTACTTGAGCAAAGGCACTGAAAGAGACCTTCACTAGTTAGCCCACTATTTATTATTACTTCTGTGCCAGGCATACTGCCAGAACCTGTAAACTCAGTAAGTCTCCTTTGAGTGGAAGATGTGTAAATCAATAATCATAGTACCTTTGCTAGCACTATAATGGGAGCATGGCATTTATGTACTGTGTCCAGAATAGGAGACAGGAGATTAGTGGCTGCCTAGGACTGGAAGGTGAGCAGTGGAATATGGAGTGATGCTAAAGAGATGCTTCTGAGATGATAACAATGTTCTAAGCATAGGTAGTAAGTCATTTTAAATGTGTGAACTGTATGGTATGTGAATTATGTTTAAGTAAAGATGTTTACAAAGTCATAGGAACAAGCATTTTTACCCAACTGTGGCCTGATTATCAGGGCAAAATCTGGTCATTCTGAGGAAGGGAAGAAGTAGGGAATGTCATTTGGGGTTGAAGTTAATCAGAATGTAGGTCAGTAAGAGAACCAGGCTCATGTGGTCCAAATATATGCAGCTCAAAGTGGAATGCATATGTAGTTTGAGATCATTGGCTAATGTTAACCTTGCATGCAAAGAAAAAAAAGTGACTTCATGCAGGGCCTTGATCCTGTGGTGAGTTTTATGGGATGATCACAAATTAGTGCTTGTGGGGGATGCTAGCCAGGCCAGACTGACATAGTCAGATTTTGTTTTCTTTGCCAGGATTTTTTAATCTTTGACCGTACGAGATCTCCTAGTGTCTTGTTTAAAATGCAGATATCTGAGGTCCATGCCCAGAGATTCTGATCCACAGATATTTTTAAGTGGGGGCAATGAGTCACTTATTAAAATAAGCTGGTCAACCTATTAGCTTTAGAAAAATAAAATTTAAAACTCTAAAAATATATTTATTAATTCATATGGCAAATGCCAAGTCACAGTTGTAAACACTGATATCCTCAGTGTCTCCAGTTGTGCCTAGGTTTCTGTCATTCCATTTGCATTCAGTTGGAATTATATTCATTAAGAAGGAAAAACCCTGCTATCCTGTACGATGCTGCGATGTTATGTACTTTATAGTAATGTAAGACAAAAACAAAGGTGAAATGACATTTATAAATGTAGAACTTACAGAAGGTGGTGAATACAGCTCAGCAGTGCAGTGCTTGCCTGGCAAGTGCAAGGTCCTGAGTTCAGTTCCCAGTACTACATAAAATGAAAATAAATAAATATATACACAAATACATAAATAAACATAGAACACACAAATTAAACTTTCACAATCAGAAATCTTTGTAAAATTATTTACAGAAGTAATATTAGGGCATAAAATTATGGCAAAATCTTTAATACTGTAAAGGATTTAGGGTGGGATCTAAATTTTATGCTTTACTTTCTGAAGGGGAACCTATAATGCAATGAACCTGCCTTGAAATAATTTACTGCATCTCATTTCATCCAGGATTCTGTGCACTATGTTTATTTTAAGAGGAAGATAAATATCAACTCTAATTTCAAAACTTGTTTTGAAATGGAGAGTGCTTCCTATGAACTTCTATTTGTTTCTAGAATAATTCTGTAGAAAGTTGTAACATTATCTGAGCATATTAAATTCTAATGGCTAGTTTTAGAGATATATACTTACATGTTCTACATAAGAATCCCATCTCAATTAACTATTCATTTGTTTTCAGAACTCTTTAAGACTATCCGCTCTGGGAAAATAAACTCATTATAGCCTCAGCCAATGATTGTAACTCATTTTCATCAAATGCTATTTTGCTGTTATGGTCATAATTCCCAATTAATTTTAATTTCCCAGCTTGCATGTGATTTTTAAGAGGTATTTATGATGAAGAGGACATCTAACTACTTAAAGGGTTTGTTAGGTTTGGAAACTTCATGTAAGACAGTACTTTAATAGTGTTAGAGAATGTGGGACAGCTACATTTAGCCTTTGGAGGAAGTAAAATGATGGCATCCCAACACTGGAGAAATTTACTTTGTGGAAAAATAATTTGTATAGGTTCAGGGATTTAGCTCAGTGGCATAAGCGCCTTCCTGGCAGGCGCTAGGTCGTGAGTTTGATAAAAAAAAATGTATTTGCAAAATAATTTGTATAAATGTCAGTGCTATTTAAACCTTCCCTGTTAGATTTATCTATCACTTTTGCTATTATTAACATTTTAGGAGGTAAAAATTGAGACACACAGGGTGTTATAATCAAGGAATCATAGTAAGCAGGCAAAACAATACAATTTAAGTCTTAAAATAAAATCCATTGAATTTCTAAAAAAAAGCTGCTTGTTATAATATGTGAGCCTTAGGAGCAGTTCATTCAAAAAATTTTGAAAAAATCTTTGAGTCTGGTTGTAAAGGTGTAAAATGGAGGACCTTAGAACTGGTTTTGACAGTACAAGATCAGTTAAAAGACTCTGCGTAGTCAAAGTCTCCTGAATCATTTGGTGAAATTGTAGAACTGAAAACAACTCAGATACCGTTTAACTATTCTAACCAATGTTTCTTATTTGCTAGATGAAAACATAGGTTGTCAACCTAAGATGATCATAGGTATTCTTTATGCTTATCTTTGTCAGAGAGACTCAGGAAATTCAAGATAGAGAGAATTCAGAATCAAAAGTCCCGTAGCAACAAATAGAAGGGAATGGCTATAAATTCTCAGACTGTAAATTTTCAAAAACAAAGTATTCTTCGGGGTGATCTGAATGCCACTTAATTATGGAAACATGCCAGGATATATGTCACTTTCTTATTAAATTGATAATATATTCTTAGTTACATTAAATATTTCTGAAAAACAGTCCTGAACTCATCAGTTTTATTTTCTTATAAAAATACTGTACTTTGTATGATCTCCATGGCAGTTTTAAAAGCTATTGTAAATAATATTGCCATTAAAATTTTTAGAATGTAAAAAGAATAAATATTTTTCATGTAACATAATTAATTCATGTTGCATTTTGGCATTTTCTGAGAATACTATCCTTATCTGATTTTTTCGTATTTCCAAGTAGTTATATACTAAAATTTGATTCCTTCTGCATTATTCTATTGAATAGAATTGTGTGTGAATTATTTGCTTAAGATATCTTTATCATCTCTAATTTTTAAAGGTAAATATCTTAAGTTTCTTTTAGGAATAAAGGGATGAATTTGTTTGATTACTTGTGCTCTGTGAAGTGTTATATGCTCCCACCGTGCTTTTGATCATTATTATTTAAAAAAATGAAACTTAATCTGTTACTGTTATTCTGAAAGCCTCTTAGCTAAACTGAACTGGTATCTTCTTACAGTCTATAATCAGTTCAACTATCATATGTACTAGTTCATGTATCACGTTTAAGTGATTTATTGCAGGGAATTTTCTTTGATACTGTCATCTCCCTGATTGAAAACCAAGAAGACAGTGAATCACTTTTTTACTATCTAAAACAAATAGACCTGAGTTATGTGAGGCAGAAGACCTTAAAGTCAAGACTATTGTTTCATTTACAATATAGGCATTGATTCTATATGGATGTCTATTATAATCCTTTGCTTTTATTGAAGAATTATTATATTAACTCCAATTCTCCTTTCAAAAATGTACATAACAAAGAAAAACAAAGTATGTATTTGTTAGGTCAATATTCACAGTTTCTCCCCTTAGTTTTGATGGGATGATTCCCTGTTAATAACTGAGATACATCTATTTAGGTTTTTCCTGTTGGGGTGCTGAGAGTGAAGGACACAGCAATAGTTTTTTAGTATTTATTTCTAAATTATTGTTTTTAGATTGTGATTCATTGGACTTTAAAAATTTTATTCAGACTTGTTTGCAGTGAATCAAGTTTGCATTCCTTTTGGAGAGAAAAGGTTAATGTACATAATAGAGATTGTTTCTGTTTTTTAATTCTCTCCCCTCCCCACCTCTCTATCAAAATCACTTTTCATTATTATTATTGTTAGATCATATTTATGACATATAGGGTTTACATTCATTGTGGGTATTAGGCACCTGCACGTGGAATAACTTAATTGTTCTGGAATTTTTTTTTATTCCTCTACTCCCACTTTCTCCTTTTGCATATATATTTAGGCTGTCTATGTTGGGAGTCAGTGCTGTTATTTATTTCTAGTGAACATTACCAGCATTAATAAAAGCTTTGTACTTTAAACATTTTCATTCAAAAAAGAGGAGCTTAATGGCATTAAGTACAGTTGAAAAACCATGCAAAAAGTGTGATGATTATTTTAAACACTTTCACCCATCATAAATGAATATAGCATATAGTTATGCCAAAAAAGTTAGGGTCCAGTGGGTCAAATTCATATAAAAACTCATAAGCTTTTTGAACTCATAGAACTCCAAAAATATTTTTAGATCTATTATTTTGCATACTTATAAATGAGCTTTTTATAGTAATGGTCATATTCAAGATAGCTTCATAAATATTTTCCCTATAGTTTCTTAATAATTCTGCAATATTCTAAAGCACATTATCCAGCTTTTTCCCAGTGCTCGTCCACTCTAAGTAATACTAAATGACTCATTAGTCTTTCATTCATCTTTTACCAAGTATTCTCCAATATTTTTTCATCCTTTTTAAATATGGTACATTCAAAGAAGATAGTCTTAAGGCATTCATTCATAGGTGTATTTCATTATAATGTATTAGTTTTCCTCAGAGATAAAAGTTGTTATTTAGAGATTTTGTGTATTTTAATAAAACTAGATAAAATTAAAATTCACAATTTGGAAATAAACTCTTAACTCAAGTCATAATAAAATAATGTACTTTTTTTGCTTATTGTCTAATTTTACATTTTTATGTGAAATCAAAAGACTTGCAGGATTTAGAATAAATTAGAAGTTTAATAAATTATGATTAACTACTGAACAATTATGATAAGGATTAAGGCAATATAAAATTTCTAATTTTATTCCATTTTAGTATTGTCTGTTATTGTACTTTATTTGTAATTCTAAGACATGCTAAGGTGGAAAATTTGAATTTAATATGTTTAAGTCCTTAGCCAACTTCTGGATAAATTTAAATGAAGTAGTTCAAATGCAAACATTTTGGAAGAAATACTATAAAGTCTATGATCCCAGAATTAAAAATCAACATCTGAAATTATTATAACTTACCTATAAATATACTCATCAAGGATCTCAATAAATTAGAAGCTGACATCAAGAAAAAGCTACTAAAGATTTTCCTTTGCTAGAAAGTATAATTCATTTTGAATAACTCAAATAAATCACAAATTATATTATGTGATAGAATTTTTTTAAAAAACATACCCTCCTTCTAAACAAAATGTTAAACTTCAAAGTCAAAATTATCTTTAAAGGTATTATTTATTTGTTGACTCATTACTTTAATAATTCTTTATTGATATTTTCTCTGTCATGGTGCTTTTTGAGCCAGAAAGTGATAAATTAGTCATCGACTTACCTTATCTCACAGCCTTACCTATATTTGAGAAGTCCTTTCATACAGATAAGTGGAAAAGGAAAATATCTCAGGTCACAAGCAATGCACGTTGTTGAATTAAAGAAAGTTACCTAGTGATTAGACAGCTATTTTGTCAATGGTTCATTAGGAAAAGATTTTCTAGGGAGATAATATTTACCAGTAATTGGGAATGATGAAAAGTTGGCAGTTAGGAAGACCGAGAGGAAAGGAGTCCAAAGAAGACATCTTAAGGAGCGCTGAAGGAGGATCACACTGTGGTAAATTACAAATTACATTCAGTTTAGCCTGGCATTAATGATGGTAAAAATAGTAAAAATTCACAGAAGTAAATATGTAGGCCAGGACAACCAATCCTTGAAAGAGTTAACACTGACCATTTCCCATGTTATTTCTCCATCAAAAATTTTGTTACGTACTGTTCTTTTCCCACCAATATCTGTTAACATTTTAAATTTATGGACCAGGGCTTTCCAACAAAAGTATAATGTGACAGAGATGTATGATTTTACGTCTTTTACCAATCCCATTAAAAATTTAAAAAATTAAGTGATTAAATAATGTATTGAATCAATAGATACAAAATATGATAATATTAATGATTATAGATAAATTATTTTACATGTTTTTGTCTTAAAATTTTGTGTGCATTTTACATTTCTGCTATCAGCCACGTGTCAAATGATCAATAGCCATGTAGGACTAGTGGTTACCAGATTACACAGTGTATTATAGAGTGGTAACTATGTATTTTCATCTTAATGTCTGCTGCAGTGTACTGGAGTATTTTACATTGTATGTGAATTAAAATTAGTCTATAATTAATTCATTCCAAAATCACTTGTATTTGTAATTGTAGGAATTTCACTGAATGTGGGAATATAGTTTTTATGCAGGAATTTGTGTCATTATACAGTTCATGCTATACAGGGCATCACCAGTCTTTATATGTCTGATTAATGTGCTAATATGACATACATACACACATTTATTAGTTGTAAGTCAGTACATTGATTATACCTACAGGTAAGGAAAGTCAAGTCAAGCAACTCTCCGAGATCTCAATCAGCTCAGAATGCAATTGTCAAAGGGCTGAAAATGCATTTTATCTTCCGGTATTTTTTGGAAAATATAAGTGTTCCCTAAAAATGCATCTTGCTGTGCCTTTAAAGGTTCTTATTCTGCTCCCTAATTATATTTTTGCTGGATTAGCATAACTTTAGGATACTTTTAACTTTTGAACCCCAAAACTTATTGTCTAGTCACAATAAAATTTAAAAAAGAAAATAGTCAACGAAATACCATGTATTTGACTTTACTAAGATTTTAAGTGATACATGGAAAGCAAATATTCAGTTTTATTATGCAGTCTGTACATTAGATTGTTCAGATTTTTATTTTATAATCAAAGATTGAAGTTGTGATTATAAAATAAATATACATAAAATGTGTAATCAAGTAGAGAAAACTGTCTATTATAAGCTAAAGGGAAACTAATTTATGCATGTCTGAACTTAATAAGTTTATACTCTAATAAGTTAATTTCTTTAATGCTTTTATTTTTGTTCATTTTAAAAATTTTATTTTAAACATCTTTTTTGTTAGATTTAGGAACATTAATGCAAGTAGAAAAGGTTAAGGGAGCATCACAGTTCCATAGAAATGGAAGTATGCTGTGCTGATTGCCCTATTGTTTTTAATTTGTTTCACTATCTTTTAGAAAGTAACTCTCTTCCATTCATCATGGCAAATGTGATAGTCTTTTTTGATAAGATGGTACTTTTGTAGAGCACAAGTCAATATGGTAGATTATTTTCTAAACAACTGAATTAAGTCCAGGGCAATATAGTAGAGAAGAAACAAAACCTTATTATTTAGTCAGGATTCAAAGCACACAGCATTTAGTTATATCTGACCAGATAAAAAAATGTCATGAACCATGTAACAATACGGAAAATATATGAGACCTTCATGATGAAAATCATCTGATGGGAAATAGTCGATCACACATGCAATAACTTCTGCTTAGAAAAAAAAGCTACATTATATTCATCCAAATAACTGTTTCTATACCTTTATTCCAATATCAATGAAGCTATCGCAGGAAAATAATAGAGAAAAAAGACAGAATACATTTCAATCGATATTTCTTTAATATTTTATAATGAAATATTTTTATTTTAGTGTATTAGTACATGTCTGAAGGACATGTTTACATTCCTTGTGGGAAGTTGGTTCATGTACATAACACATCTGAATTCCTTTTAACCCCCTTTCACTGGCCCTCCATCCACCTCTTGATCGCGCTCCTTTTTTTCTGTACATGTTCACAGTACATGTTTACATTCCTTGTGTGGAGTTGGTATGTGTACATAACATTTCCCAAATTTTTGTTTTCATCTGTTGTTCCTTTCCTCCCACACCAATCCTTCCATCTCTTGATCCCCACACTAGCCTTAAGAAATGTTCTCTGGGACTCTGCATTTAAGAATAGGCAAAGAGAAGCGTGTATTCATTTTACCTGCATCTTTACAGAGGGACTTGTCTTTATACTAGTAATTGTTCCACAAGGCAAAAAGAGACACATTAAAACTGAACAGGCTCCTTTGAAAAGTCTGAAACAGTATAATTTGTTGAAGCAAACACAAAAGGGAACCTAATATTAATTATATACCAGATAAATTTGTTTAATATGCATTTAAAGCTGTAATACCCCCCAAAAAATTGCAAATAGGTTCTATCTTGTGTCTTTAGAATTTTAGAAGAAGAATGTATCCTGCCTGCTTTTCACAGCTTTGTTCCTCTGCCTTTGGGACTAAATCATAAAGTTCAACCAGCAAAGCTTTGTTTCCCAAAGGACACAGCAGGCATTGATAGTGTACTGTAGCTGTAATTCTATAGTGACACCAGATTGGCGACTGATAGAAATCTCTTGGGTGAAAGTGACAAAGCTGTAATATTTCCACAATGGACTGACTGATGTCTTTGGAAGGTCTTTTGATTTCAAAGGACATTTTCTATTTTTCTGTGAAGATGAAAGTAGATGAGACCTTTGTGATGAAAACCATCTGACTGCATAATAAGAATTGCAATAAATAAAATGATTCTGTTTCATTTTTGAGCTATTTATTGCTTGGAGCTGATTAAGAATATTTCAAAGTGTAGATCAAGTGCTATTTATTTTTGATACAAAATGGTTATGAGGTTATCTTTATTTCTATCTGATTAATAGAGAGTAAATTACTGTAAAAAATAGAATGTCTTGGCAAGTCTTTTGAACAGTGAGGAGCACATGGAGTTTTATGAGATAATATATTTATCACTTATAGTTAAAAGAATACATGTTTAAGTCGATTAAAACATAAAGTGTTTTTGTTTAGCTCAAGGTTTGATGCAAAGCATGTAACACTTAAAATTTTTTCTGCTTAGCTATTTTAGTTTTACTTTATGGTGGATAATAGCTGAAATCATGGGAACCTTAGTAAACTAGTATATTTTGCCAAGAGCTACATTAATTTAATTAAAAATTTTTATGTTTTAAAAAGTTGAAGTTTCAGTATATACTACGTTCTGTCGTATTTAACCAGCAAAGAATGATAAACATTTGTAAAACTGTTACATTCATAATTGCTTTTGAATTCTAATAATGAAACAATTATTTTTAGTTTATATTCTTTAATTGAGTAGTCAATACCTACTGTAAAACAACTACTAAGAGTCATTTATTAGAGCTTAACTAAAGGCTTGCTGAAAAAATATATAAACAATATTGACATGTGGAATACAATTATATAATATACTTTAGTATTTTAAAACTTTTAGCTATAACATTTTTAAATACCACATTATTCTTCCTTTTTAGTTACTTAGGATAGTAAAATCTTTTGCTTATTATATGTTAAATTTAAGAATCAATATGATTTCAAAATTGTATAAGCTTTTAATGATCAAATTCAACATGCTACATTTATTGCTAAATAGGTTTTAAATAATGTTTATTTGGCTTCTAATTTTGCTCACAAGTTTAAATATACTATTGTTTGCCATTCAGATTCCTCTGAAAATATAAAGTGTAATGTGAAATGGTTTTGATTTAGTAACTTAATTGATAATAAGAAACAAGGTCTACAACTGTAACAGAGGTGATTTTTAAAGATGTAATAGATGACTTGAATTTTTTTAGACTCTAATTATGTTTTTACCAATTAATACTGCATTCATTAATGCCGTAGTGCTTCACCACGACAAGTACTACGCACCAAAAGGCATTTGGAAATGAGGGCAGGCCTGTCATTCATGTCAATAACTGGGCAGCAATCTGGCATTAGATGGAAAGGGATAAATATATTGGTAATGAGATAGTGCTCCAGAAACTACTAGATAATAGTGCACTATCTAGATTTCTCACAGTCCTGCGCTGTGTTAGTTATCTATAGTTGCAACAAAAAAATTACTACAAACTTAGTAGCTTTAAACCACACATACTTATTACTTTGTATACCTTAAAGATATATGGAAGTTCAACAGATGCCTCAGTTATTTAAAATTAAGGTGAGGGATGGCTACATTCTTTAGAGCTTATAGGGGAGAGAATGTGTCCTCTTGGTGTTTTTCTGCTTCTAGAAGGGATTTATTTTCCTTAGTCCAGTTTCTCCCTTTTTAAAGGTAGATACATATCTCTCCAGTTGTACATTCTTCTTACTCACTGACCAGGGCTGGAAAAGGCGGTTCATTGTTTTTTTAAATTTTAAAAGAAAAAAAAATTAAAAATGATGACATAGAATTTCAAAACAAAATATTAGGAGATTAACAATGGTTAATATTTTGCATATTATTGTATTGAAAGTAGTTGCTGAGCTCACATTGTCTCCGTAGTGTAAAGATGGTTCATTTTATTCAGTTTATTTATTTATTTATTTATTTGATACCGGGAATTGAATTTAGGACCTTTAGGATCCCTGTAATCTGAATGCACTCACTTGTTCATTTCGGTTACTATTCTTATCTCAATAACTTTAAGCAAAATTTCAAAATGTGTTTTGCGTTTAACCTAATAGATTCTCAGGTTTCAGGGATTAACACATAGAAAGCAACTGGGGGAAGTACACCAGTTGCATGCACCTCTAAGAATTCTCTCATTTCTTCAGTAGCATTTTACTAAAGGGAATTGCTTGCGTGTGCCAAAAAACTGATGGCTTTTAATTTTTATCATTTGCTTTGATGCCACTTAAACAGTGGCAAAGGGTGGCCCCACTATCCTTTGCTGCTTTGTTTTGATTTTGTATTTTCTCCTGGAAAGAGACGGAAGGGGACACACTGAAAGATGAATAAGGGATGGATGTAAATGCCAATAGTAAGATACAGATTTAGATATCAAATCTATAAACTTACATAATATAAATTACATGTTTGAATCTGTTGAGATTTAAAAGACTTAAGGTTTAATATAAAATTGATCATTTTTCTAGAATGTCAGAGAATTAAAAATGAGCCCATGTAAACAGCCATTAATTGTTTACTATAGGTAGATATTTTTAGAAGAATCATGAAATTTTTGTATTATGCTTGCATATAATTATAATGAATATTTACTTTTAACCTTTGCTACTTTCAAAGACATTTTATGTAAGAACTGTCTTCTGTAAGACTTATAAAAACACCATAAAATAATTACAAGTTTTTCTGTTTTACAAGGAAGAAAACTGCAGTTCATAATAAGCTTGTCTAATATAAATGTAAATTAATTAAAGATGAAGCCAAGTTTGGTACTATGTTTCCGTAATCCATTCTTTGGCAGTTGTAATAGAATAAAATTTTTATAAAGATTTATTTACATCATTGATTACTGCATAGATGATATTAGAGTTCTTGTTTATTAGTGATCTAAAAACAATTTTGAATTACATATTTGAATAACTATACCAGTTTATTATTGTATCTGGACTCCTTAAATATATCTCAGAACAATCTATGATTTTATTTAGTGCTAAGTAATTCAGCAGACTAAATCTTTAGGCTTAGTATTTGTTAAATAAAAAAATATAATTAGCTCTATAAAGCTGGTTCCAGGTTATATTGCAGAGGAAAATCAGAAAGAGCTAAATTAATCCTTTGGGAATGTTGTTGCCTTGCTCTGCTTTTAGCTGACGACCATAAGGAGAAGAAGAACAGAAATTCTTCTTGGAGATTTCCTTTGTCTCTGATATTCTATCTTCTTCATATTTGAATTTTTAAACTAAAATCTACTTCCTGTGTGTCAGTCACTTTACATATTATTTTAATATGCATTTAATAGTTAGCTCATTCAAATAGGTCAACATGAAATCTTTAAATTTAATTACTGTAGTGAGCATTCAATGTAGCTACAGTACTTTTTTGTAACTTTGAAACAATCAAGAATTTAAAAATGCAAATATTCTAAAAGGGTTTCTCCTGATTTCATATTCAATGACCAACTTTTGTTTGAAATATTTTCCACTTTTTTTGGTGGAAAAGAAAAGTGTTAAGTAGGACAAAGTAGTTCAGTTAAGTAGAATTAAAACAACTTGATTTAAAATGATTTTTTTACTTCTTACTGTGTTATTATTTTGTCTCATCATATTTTCTTGGTCTTGATTTCAGCATAAGACTTCTGGAAATTAATATGTAGATCTTAATATTTATTCTTTAAAAGAATATCAATACACTTTCATATATGCAGCATGTATCTATCTATATAATAATTTTCTGATACTATCCAGATATTTCATTTCAGAAATATACATTTTTGCTTTCTTTGTTTAAAATATAGCATGTCTTTCTGAATTTGTCTACTTGTTGTATATATTTTTACTTTATGCAAGAAAGGTAAAACAATTCCATAACATAATAATAGGAGAATAACCCTAGCTAATACATTACATATTGCTATTTTTAAAGTAGTTTCTCAGGGTATAAGATGTGAGTATAAAGATTTCTGCATTCAATGTTAGCACAAATGCTTTTTAATGAACTAAGAGACACATGGTAGAACAGACTTGCATTTTTCCCAATTTTTGACTCTCTTGTCACGCATCCTAATTCCTTTTTCCATTTGAAAAATTTCATCTTATTTCACAATATCTATTATACATTTTAGAGGTTGTTTACTCATGTGAGTTTGAGTTATTTCATTTATGAATATGGTCTCAAGTTGAATCCATTTGCCTATAAAAGTCTCCTTTTTATCTTTCTGTATGACTATGTAGTACTCCATTGCATAAAAAAATACATCTTTTTTTATCCATGCCTTAGTTCATGGGTATTTGTATTGTTTCTAAGATTTAGCTATTTCAAATTTTGCTGCCATAAACATGGGTGTACATGTAATGCTGTGGTGTGATGCTTTTAATTCTGGCAAGGGAAATAACTGGGTAGAATGGAAACTCTAATGATAGTTTCTTGACAAATCTCTACACTGATTTCCACAGTGGCTGTACATAACTATACTTCCACCAACAGCGGAGAAGTGTTAGTTTCTCCCAAAAGCCCCTCCAGCATTTGTTATTGGTTGATTTCTTCATGACAACCATTCTCTTTGGGGTGAGATGGAAATTTAGTGTGGTTTTAATTTGCATCTCCTGAATGACCAGTGATGTTGAACATTTTTTCATATATTTATTTGCCATTTGTATTTCTTCATCTGAGAAGTGTACATTCATCTCACATGCCTATTTTTTGATTGGGTCTTAAATTTGGGAAGTCTGATGTTTTTCAATTCTTTGTATGTTGTAGACAGAAGTCTTTTGTCTGAGGGAAAATTGACTAAATTTGTTTCCCAAAGAAATGTGTTCTGTGGGTTGTCTTTTCATTTTGCTGGTGATTTCTTTAGCTTTGCAACAGCTTTTTAATAAGATGAGATTACAGTTGTTGATTCTTTGAAGTATTTCCTGTGCAGTCTGCGTTTTGTCTTCTGTCTTCAAGATGCCTGCCTACTTTCTCTTCCAGTAGATGTAGTGTTTCATTTTTTAATATTTGAATCTTTGATCCACTGTGATGTAGTTTAGTGCATGTTGATAGACATGGGTCTAACTTTAGTCTTGGATATGTAGAGTCTGTTTTTCCAGCACCATTTATTAAAGAGGCTTTTTTCCAGTGATCATTTTTGGCCCTTTTGTCAAAAATAGGATTGCTGTTTAGGTGTAGTTGTGTCTGCATCTTGTAATCTGTGCCACTGATCCTCAAGACTGGTTTTTTTTTTTTCCCAGTACTGTGATGATTTTATCACAGTAGCTTTGTAGTGTAATTTCAAATCAGAGATTGTGTGCTTCCTGCAATGTCTTTGTTGCTCCAGATTGCCTTTGCTATTCTAGTTCTCTTCTGGTTCCAGATGAATTTTTTTTCTCTCCTGTTTGCTGTAAAGAATCTTATATAATATTGTAGGAGAATCAGTAACATAATTTTAATTTTTGTTGGATCTCATTCAAAACAATATTTTTTAGAATGTGTTCATACCAAAGAATGCAGCAAGATATTTTGATAGACCATTAAACATAGAGATTGACATTGTTAATCATGAAAATATCACAGGTGATCGAGTTAATGGAAGACTTCATTGTATAGTATGTCTCCCTTAGGTAAGCATATATTTATGATATGTTTCATAATATAGTTGTTTTATACAATCCTATTAATTTGGTCAACATTTTACTACTTTCCATTATCAAGAATATAGAAAAATGCGTTTCAAATGAGTATGATTTTTTATCACTTAATCAAAGTTTAATCAGTATCACAACAAATGCTTTTAATGCACTAGTTTGTTCAGAAAAAAATTAAAGTTTTCTGTTTCATTAAAGCTTTCCTTAATGAGATAATTATAATAAATAGTTGTAACACTGTTTAAGTGTACTATTCCTAAGTTTTAATGCTAGAAAGTCTGATTGACTTGTTGCTCATAGAGGCGGTTTAAGGATGTAACTGGTAGTTTAGAAGATGTCATTTGAAAAAATAGACTGATCTCACAACCCCATGAGACTCACTGAGCATGAAACTACCACTGGCAGCATGGTGGCCTTGTGTCACCAAGTGAAGCTGATATACCAGCAGTGGTTGGAGTCGAGATCTGGCTTATAAACAGACCTTTCATTCTCTGATATTCTGGTTCAAGAAAGCTAACAGATGTAGAGAACTGTGCACATAAATTTGGAATATGATTTTTTTATAGCTTTGGATATCTCTGTTATGGAATTCAGATGATAAAATGAAATCCATATTCTAAATTTTTTCTACACGGTTACTGTTTTATAATATTTATTTAAAAATAGGTTTTTATTAATGCAATTTATTTCCATCAATCATCCATGTCTAATGCTGTGTGTTTCTCACCAAAATTGTTAGTTATGTGTCATATGTAAGACTGTGTTATGAATAGTCATTAACTACATATATATTAATGTGAGAGCCAATTATGTAAAAGGGTCCATGTTGTTAAATATTTTTGAGTTCAACTTCCTTTCTGTGCAAGTAGATAAAAGCAACTTGTGTTAAATGAATGACTATAATTAAGTACATCATCCTTTTAGACACAATAAAAGGAAGGATTTTTGAAAATGAAACCGGAAAACTCTTGTATTTCTCCTTTTAAATTCAATTCCTCAAGACTTTGTGTATAAAGGTAATCAGAAAATTCAATTAATATTTAATTTAAAAAAAAACTTATTTGAATAAAAGACATATTGCTAAGAATAATGAAATAAGGTTGTTCAAAACAAGGAGAGAAATTTAAGAATTCTGAGTTGAGTATTATGAAGAGGATTAATGGCAATGTATCTTTTACTGTAAGAATTTTTCTTTAAAAAAATTTAAATATGCATTGCATATTTAGATCTAACCTCTATTTGGGACAAAGTTTCAGTGAAGCTCCCAACAACTCCACTGCCACTTTAGAATTCAGTTTCACCCTTTAATTTCCTCTGCTTTTCAGGTCAAAACTGAATTGGTATTTGACTTGAAGAGATGAAATCGTCTTGGATCACAGGGTGAAATTAAAGTCCTTTGAGCATGTTGCCCTTCATGCTGTGCCTTTCTTGCGATGGAACTCTAAATTAAATGAGCAGTGATTCTGAGGGGCCCCCACATAGCGGGAATGCGTGGTATCCAGCTACTCTGTGAAACCTTATTCTTGGACCAGTATCTGCTTTTGGCTTTGAAAGGTGAGATAGGAGGTTACACATGTCTTCACTGGTAGACAACGATACTGCCTGTGTGAGTTTTGATGATCCATGAAAAGCATCCTTTTCTATCGCACCTACAAACACTTGACAGTTAATTAAGGAACAGTGTTAAAATGAGCTTCATTTTCCTTTTTAAATATAATACAACTGGGGGTTTAACTCAGCAGCATAAGCGCCTCTCCCTGACAAGCAGAAGATCATGAGTTTGATCCCCGGTACAAAACAACAACAACAACAGCAAAATATTTATATAATAAAAACATATCTTAATATATATCTCTTAAGTCTTATAATATAATATTAATATATAATAATGAATATATAATAATTAATATATTATAAAAGAGGAGATATGAGATGATATTGAGATACATATTATAATTAAATATTATAATATAAAAAATGAAGAGATATGAGAAAAATATTAAAAAGCATCATTGACCTTCATGGTACTACATAGCCTCTCACCCTGAAATAATTTATTTTGCCATTTGGCCTGAGAACTTTAATGTTTTCTCACTGATTTCATTTTCCATTATTTGGCACTACCTGGATTGTGCATGCTTATAATAATTTCATTTTGTTAATGGTGTTATTTGACAAATCTTCAAAGTGAGAGAAATCTACGTATTATTTTTGTTTCCGAAAATAAGTGATATCATTTCACTGTACACTTACTAGAATATTTTTCTTATGCATTTCAGTCTTGTGAAACTGTTTAGTGCACTCTTCTTTTGTGGCTAGTGCCTTCCCATTTCATCAGTCATTTTTATGTACTACAGCACTATTCAGTAGGGTTTTTCCTGAGATCTTGTATGGAATACTTTTTATTGATTACATAAGTGCTGTATTTCTCTTGCAAATATTTTTGAAAAATTCAGAATATTTTCCCAAAAAGGAAAAAAATTCTCAATATAGTTCAGCAATAGTGATACAATATTTGGTTTTTATGAAGGTGCCACTTTTATTAAGTTTTTGTATTAACATAGACGTATAACTGAGAAGGAAATTCCTGTCAATAATTATTGATTAGTTACATAATTGCCTTAGTTACTATCTTTGTCACTGAGACACCATACAAGACACCCATAATTTTTGTTGTTGTTTGTTTGTTTTGGGTTTTTTTTTTTTTTGTACCAGGGATCAAACCCACGACCTTGAACTTACCAGGCCAGCACTTGAGCCACTGAGCTAAATCCCTGGTCCCTAGACCACTATTTAAGGGAGGAGAGGGTTTTTTTGACTCGTGTTTCAGAAGTTTCAGTCTGTGTTTGATGGACTAAAGCAAATGAATGGCATGGTGTAAAGGCCAGAATACAGAAAAGCTGGTACTTTGTGGTTGCTAAGGAAACAGAAAAGAGATGAGCTGGGGAAAAATCACCGCCTTCTAGGTCACGCCCACAGTGACTGGCCTTTCCTGACCAGACCCCACCTCCCAGCAGGAAGTCAGCTACAGGGTCCCCTGGTCACATCCTCTTCCTAAATCCCTTCCTATGAGCCCATGAGGTCTTTGTAGGACATTCTTGATATAAATCATAATAATCCCTATACTATGTACCTTGCACAATGTTATTCATTGTGAATATAAAAGTGAAACATCAGAAAAGGACTTTACAATCACAGAATATATATGATATATTATATATATATATCATATAGACTATGATATATATTATATATAAGAGATATGATGATGTGACAAGAATCAATTTAAGTCATATACACTATGTACAAATTCATTTTTAATACATTTCAATAGCTTAACTTTATGTGATTTAAAATGCTAATGAGCTTACCAAAAGCACTATTTAATTATGGTTGCATTTAAGAACAGTTCCCTGTACATAATCTTGATAGCCTGAGTTCCACTTTCTTTTCTATGAAGCACAGCTGTAGAAAGTGAAATTTAAAATGACATTTTTTAAGTCTATACATTAGGGGCTTATAGAGAAGGAAGAAACATTTTCTCTTTTAATGTTTTTAATTTCACTTTATCAGCATAGTTTATAATAATTTTACAATGATAGACTTAAAAAATTAATAATTATTTTTGACTGTCTACCTTTAGAAACAAGCTAGTGGAACCCAATAAATATTACCTTATTCTATCTTATTCTGTCAGAAAGAGAAACCAACAATATAACTGTGACTTTGAGATTGTAAATTGTGTGATGTTAGGGATTGTCTGGCTTAATCATTGTTTATTATTGACCAAAATATTAGCTGGAAAATATTCAATAAAGTAAATAAATATAATCACCCGTTTATAGAAATACAGTCATTTGTTTAATCTTTTAATATTTACTTATGCATTTATTAATGCATTACCTAATTTGGCATATACTTTTGGAAAAACTACTCACTGCTAAGTACTCTATTCCCTGAAATGCACAAATAAATGTATGTTCTTTGCTTTACCTGGAGTCAAAGTTAAGTATCTGAGTTGCAAATTGATTTTGGTATAAAAGAGCTTACAAATTCTATGCCTACAGCCAGAATCCAAGTGTTCTTATTAGCATCTCTGTTGGTAGATGTTTAGCCTGGGATCATCTGTTGTCATGAACCTCATTATTCTACCATGTTAAAATATCCTGTAAAAACAATTGAAGCTAATATAATATTTACTATTGGTAGAGCAGATAGTGCATACAAATGGAAATCCTCCCCTACACTCACCTTTTATAGAAGAGCAGACCTATTATATAAGTTTTGTTTCATTTGCCTCTTGATAGTTGAAATGTTGAACTCTTTCCACAGATATTCAGCTGTTTCTTTTGATATCAGGAATAAAGCAGAAAAAAGCTTTCTCTTTGCAGTCCTGTGCTTCCCTGTATAGTACGGCGTTACTGATGGGTTCCATTGTGCCCTGACCCCTCTAAATATTTCAGCAATCCATAGATGACCCTCAAAACACTTTGTACCATCTATATTTAAATTTCCAGACATTTTAGATGTTCTTTCTTAAAGCCTTAAATTTCTACTCTTTCCCCCCACATATTCCTCTGTATTTTCTTATCTATCACTAGAGTTTTTCTAGCTTTTGATAAATCCTTCAATTCTAATGTTTTTGTAGTTTGCTGGCTCATGTATATTGAAATCTTTTCATTTTTATGTGACAGAAGCACAGAGAAAATAGGTTTATAGTTACATGAGACATAAGATGATATTCTATCATTAAAACGTGCTGTGGTGATGTACATCAAACATAATTCCATCACTCTGAGAGGCTGAGGCAGGAGGATCAAATTTTGAGCTTGATTTGGTTTTGGCTGCTTAACAAAACCCTGCTTCAAAATAAAAACTGGAAAGAAGGCCAGAGATTAACTCAGTTTGAAGCCCCTGGGTTCATTCATTTCCTAGTACTTTCAGAAACAAAAAAACCCAAACAAACAAACCTACAAAGAAAGAAAGAAAGAAAGAAAGAAAGAAAGAAAGAAAGAAAGAAAGAGAAAGAAATAGCAGCCACAAATGTTCTTGATGAGCTATTTTAACTTGTATGCAGCACATTCAGAAAAGAATTTTTGATTTTCCTCTTTTTGGACAGTGAGTGTAATAGAAACTGGCACTCACATCTTGATTCTGGATTAACAATGGGGTGAGAAACCATGCTGTATGACTGCATTGGATCACTGTGTATTCTTTTTTACAATAAGGCCAATAATCAGGCTTTTGGCTGTCTCGTGAGCAGAGTAGAAGTTAGAATCAGTAACAGCTTCTGCACCCTCTAACTCACCCAGATCTTCTCCTATGTATGAAAGTATCAAGAAACCAAAAACATTGGAACTAGGTAGCCTTTTCCCCACCAGCAATTTTAAACCATCCAAGAGATTGCAGGATACTTAGAAAACAGAAGATGAGATCTCAAGAAAATATTTTACTAGGGAAACTAATGTCTGCAGAATCCTGCCTATAATAAGTTTCTCAAAATTTATTAGTGTTACTCATTGACTAAAAGTAATGTTTTTGGTGCCTTATTTTTTCTTAATTTATTCCTCCTTTCCTTCAGGGAAATAGTCTCAGATAGCTTCTAAAATGGAAATTATATTCAGAAATAAATTCACATTGATTCCAAGATAATTTTATTAGTATTTATGTTCAATTACATACTATATACAAAATTGGTAATGTGTTTTTTGGCATTGGACATTCAAAATGGAAGATTTGGGAACAAATGAGCTTTCATGATCATTGTTCCAAATACAGAATAGCTTAAAAGCCCTTGTCTCATTTATACAGTTAGCTTTTCTTTTGCACAAATATTGTAGCAATCATTTTTATCAAAATACTTAATTTCCTTGATCTTTTCCTCAGCATTATAAATAGGACATTTTGAAAGCTATTTAGGTCAGCTTTTCCAGAGGCTATGAAAAATATTACCAGTTTTGAAGTTATTTACAAAGCAGTTTTAACAGCCCAGTTTTTTCTAATGGTGAAGTGCTTTACATAGACAATAATTAGAACAAATATTTCCTCATTATTGATAGAATCACACCTGTACTGACACTATAATCTTATCAGTGACATTGATCAGTTGTCCCAGAAAATATCTTCAAGGTTGTATTAATTAACCTTTTCTGGTGTGGGTTTTATTCAGCTTTGTTTATTTTTCATGTTATTAGACATTAAAAATTAGTTGTATCAAAAGTATCAAATCTGGATTGTATATTTCTATTCATGTAACATGTACTTTGTAATATACAAAACCACGGCCAAAGCTCTTGTGTTCTCTGTCTTCTCTCTGTCTTCCTTTTCAGACTTGTAGACTAAAAAGTGCAAGGACCTGGTATTTTAGATGCCATTGATTATGCAAATTGTATTGATTCATCTTTTAATCATTTACGCTTTCTAACTGTCTCAGCATAAAGAATACACCAGCCATAGGTATTACTTTTTTGTTATAGCCATCATAGAAAAAATATTAGAAGTTATTTGACTTTTTTGATAGAAGTGAGAAAATTAATTCATTTTTATGTATCTCCAAATGCCGATATCAGTCCAGCAAAATAAGAGATAATTCTATGCCTTATTTACTAATTCTTTGCATTATTTCCTAAGTATAGAATGCAATCCTTGGATGATTTTTAGTTTATTAGTCTCTTATGATATGCTAAAACTTTATGCATATAATATCTAAATAGGAAAAATGTTATAACAGTGACAAACTTAGTGTTCATCTGAACTATTATTGACAGACAATTTGTACATACATGCCTATAAACTTTGTAGTCTGAGTTTGGGGCTACATTCTCAGGATGTGCGTTATTAAAAACTAAATTTTAATAAAACACAAAGAGAATAACTTTCAGCTGTCTTTTAGTGGAAACATGTCTTCACACATGTAGTTACTCAAAATATGGTCCAACTTTAAACTGAACTTTCTTCTTGTGGATGAATTTAGACTGAAAAATGACTTATACAGGTTTTTTTTTCAATTTAAAAATGGTGTGGCCAATTTGTAAAGATAATAATCCAAAGCATAATATTGCCCCTTAAATGTAACATCCAACATGTGGCAGTATACTTTTGTATTCCTAGAAGAAAATAAGGATTGGGGAGAAAAATTATATTTATTATCACCAGCTAGTTTCCATTTTACATTGCAATTAACATTTTATTCAAAGAAAATAAAATTCATAAATCCTGGAAATGAATATAAGTGATTAAGCAATATTCTTCATATGTTAGTACCACTTAGTTATTTCAAGGGGTAAATAAAAATGTGAGATTTTCTATGCAAGTATCCATGAACTTGACTAGGTGTAGGTAGAGTTTCTTAAAAATGTAATTTTCTGTATTGCTTTTCTGAGATTCTGATTTAATAGTATGCAGTAGGCCTCAACGATTTTCAAAGAAATATCATAATAAACTGATCCTTGTTTAGTCCTAGATACATAGTTTATTTTCTATCCATATATGTGAAATTTTAAATTTTTTAAAATGAAATATATGCTTAAGTATAGATACAGTATTCATTTTTGAAAATGCTGTTTAAAGTTACAGTAAAGGCAGTTTTGTTATCATTTTGATGTTGTATTGTTTCTTGTTGTTTTGGTAGAGCTAGAGTAAATATTTGGAAATGACACTAGCAATGTCAAGAAGCCAGCATTTGTTAGTGACTGCTGTGTGTGAACTACTTTGCTAATTTGTGGAAAGCAAAATATTAAAAAGAAATCTTGCCTATAGGAGTATTTCATCTGCCTGGGTAATTGAAGTACCTAGATCACAATGTTAGTGAGACCCAGTGATTATAAGATGCTTGAGTCTAAAACATGAGTAGCACATTGATAAAGAGAACATTAAGGGAGGAATCAGAAAACGTGACTCTGGTTCCTCTGTGTACCGTTTAATAGTTCTTTTTCATGCGTTTTATCATTTGCTCTGAATCTACATTATCTCGACTAAATTAGTATAAAAATATTTTCTTTTTTACAAATCACTGATTGTGATGAGAAATGTTTGTGATAATTTATATGAAATATGTGATATATAATTTGAAAAACCAGCATAGTATGATGACCTATTAACAGTTAAGGTACAAACGTATTAAGAAAGCCTGCATAATCATAGAAGATGCTTTAGGGAAAATTATTGCAAGGGTCAGCATTCAACAAGTTAAAAAAAATGGTGAATTCTGCAGTTCATGTGGTCCACCAGATGCAAAAATTCTAAACTCCTTTTGAGAAAATTACCCTACGTGCTGTAATTTTAAAGCAGAGATGCTGTAATCTCTCATACTGCAATCTAAGAAAATATTGTAAGAATCTATATGTTTCTTTTATTGTCAGGGTAATTCATTAACCTATATATTTATTTATAAAATATGATTATAAATTAATAGCAATAGAATATTATATGTGCATAGGGAAATGGATTATGGTACTTAGGAAATATTAGTTTAAATGTTGATAAATATAATGAAATTTCAAATAACTAACATTTTACTTTAAATTCATACATACATTGATTATACTAATTTATAGATATCATAATCTAGTTTTATTTCTGCTAATATTGCTATCTACTGCTTGTCAAGAATTCTTATGCATATAATATTTAATACATTAATACACGAGTAGATCTATATGGGAAGCACTGCATGAAAAGCTAAATTCAATGACATGCAAAAAGGGCATAGTCTTTTTGGTTACAGAACTTACAATATTGATGGATGAGCAGATAAGATTTATAGCATAATATTTTTAGTTTTATGGCAGGAAAATACTATGTAATAAACCTCAAAAAAACTAACCAGGAAAAAAATTAGTAACTCAAAAGTTAAAAAAAAAAAAAAAACTCATAGGATGGATCAGCCAGAAAATGTGCAGAGCCTGAGTTGCAGGCTCCAGGTAGCTTTCACACCCTTACCGGGGCCATTTCAGTGTAGGAAATTGGTATGAGCAAAGTTAGACACAGTAATGTTTGACTAAATATTACCAAGATGATTCTCTCAAGGAGGCATCAGAACCTGGGCTTAGTATGAATAAATGAGCTCCCATTCTGTGCTCCTCACTCGTCAGATATAGCAGAATTTGTATTCATCCCACTTCAGTGTTCTGATCTTTGCGTTTGTTTTCTAGTTCTCTATTCCCTGCTTACCTTTTTAAAGTGGGCTGCTGATTCTCCCTGTTGCTTTCTACCCACCTACCGACATTTCTTTACTGCCTTCTGCACCATCCTCTTATATCACCTACCTCCCTTCCCTTTTTATTGGTTGGAGTATGACAAGTACTGTTGTCCAAAATCAAATGTCAAAAATCTTCCCTTCAGAGAGTACCACTGGAACCCCCCCTTTTTATGTACCAGGGATGGAACTCACAACCTTGCACTTGCCAGGCAGGCAATTAAGCCACTGGGCTAAATTGCTGGCCCCAAGGAGTACCACCACTGGAAACAGCAGTTTCACAGAAAAAAAAAAAAAAAAAAAAAAAATATATATATATATATATATATATATGTATGTATATATATATATGAGATGTTGTTGTAAGGGGCTGGGGATTTAGCTCAGCAGCATAAGCGCCTGCCTTGCAAGTGTGTGGTTGTGAGTTTGATCCCTGGTGACAATTTAAAACATTGTCATCCATATTTTTTGTGATTTTCTCCACATAATTACATATTTTTGAATACTGTTTCAATAGCTGTTAATATTTTGTGCTGTGGAAAATTCTTCTTGAATCGCTTCTCGGCCTTTTGGCTAAGATCAAGTGAAAATTCTTCTTGAACTGGTTTGCTAATCTGCAAAATGGGACTAGTAATATCTCACAAAGATATTTTAAGAAGTAAATGAAATGAAATAGAAAAAAAGAGGATGTCCTAGCATAGCCCCTGAGTGTATTCCTATGAGTTTTTATTTCATGCCTGAATTTACAATTTCTGTGCTCTGATATATACTAAAATATTCCATCTCTTCCTTTGACAATCTTCCTGCAAAAAAATTTTCCATAGACTGACTAGAAGTTTCCAAACATATTAGTTCACTGACTGATATTTTTATATAACCTCAGACCACAATTTTCAGATCTCTCTCTCTGTTTTTCTGTTACACACACACACACACACACACACACACAGACAGACACACACATGCACATGCACATAGTGCACCACATACAAACAGACTGTCCATCTTTCTGAGGAGGCAATCTTCGTTCTTCCTCATAGCAGAACCCCTTGCTTGAGTTCTTTTTGATGAAAATTCCCTAAGACACAGCATCTCAGGTATTTGTGAAGTCTGACATCGATTTGAATTCAAGGTAGATGAGGATTTCATAATTTACCATACAGGACTGGGGCAAAGATAATCCAGATGGAAACAAGTCATTTATAGTAGGATTTTTGAAAACTAGGAAATAAGGATATTGAGAATACGAGATTGTTTCTAAATATATATTTTATTTGATACCACCAGCAATGTTTAAATGGAAACATTAAGAAGATATTAGGAAATAAACCTAGATTTCAGACAGGACAGATATATCAGGCATATATATAATTTTGAAGTTAACATTATAGATGATATAGGACAAACCATGATGGTATATGAACTCTCAAACTTTGATATGAAAAATATGATGTACCATCAAATATTTTCACGGTGGATTGTAAATAATCATAGAGTGAAGCTGTTCATTTACATTAGCTGTTTGATCTTGAATATAGTACTTGTTTTTTTTTAATCTACGATCTGTGAAAACTAAGACTATCTTCATGTTTCATTGAAGCATCGTATATAAGGTTTGACCTCTGGATTTGACACATGGGTGATATGAAGTTGATAGAACACAACTGATTAAGATTGAGTGACTACTTAACCATATACCATACATTTTCTGTTAATTTGCACACACTTATTTATTTAATCCTCATAAATACTCTATGAGTTACATGCTGTCTGTATTAGCTTCACCTTTAAGATGACAATATTAAGTCTCAATTTCTTTTTTTTTTTTTTTTTTTTTGGTACCGGGGATCGAACTCATGACTGCACACTTGCAAGGCAGGCACTTATGCCACTGAGCTAAATCCCCAGGCCCAACAATGTTAAGTCTCAGGGAAGTTATACATGCCAAGATCCTTACAGTTGGTGACACGAATTTCTGGCCAGCCAGATCTGTGTCTGAGCTCTTAGCCATTAGTGAGTCTATGGTGATAAAATTATATGTAGAATGTTGATGCTAGGAAAATGGACAAGGAAACCAACAATTAAAGAAAAATTATTGTCCTGGGCAGTAAATCGTATTGGAAAAATAAAACATTCATTATGTTATGATTCTTGGGGAGATTATTCTAAATCCTAGATAAAACTGAAAAATTGCCGGAACATTAAGAACTGTGTGAAACATGGATATAAATGACACTGCCTAAGGAAAGACAATTTACTTTTCACAAAGTATTGTTACAATTCTTATATGATTCTTATACTCTGAGTTGAATGAAGTATTTGGCCATAAATTTAAAAAATTTACTATAGCATTAGTTTAATTACATTATAATATCAATAATATGTAGAATAAAAACATTTAAAATACTATAGTATAGATAATTTTTCAGTTGATTACATATATGGTATTTTATCTATGCTTTATATGCTCTCAAGATAAAAAAAAATACGATTTTCTTTATATCAGATACATTGCTCATTTCTATAGTACTAAACATGTACTTTATTGCATAACACAGTTTGTGTTATACTATTTGTAAAGACTATAAAATCTGTACCATTTTATTTTCTTTATATATGAAGTTTTTTCTCATACAGTGTTATAAATGTTACAATACAGTCCTTCGTTGTTGACTGATCAATTGATTGATTCCTTCTATTCATTTAACAAATACCACTTGCCCAAAATTCAATCTTATATCCTCCACTCAACAGGATCAATAACCATTTCTATACTCTACCTCATGATCAGGTTTTCTACTGTACTGTGCCATTCCTATCAGTTGTTACTTGTTTTGCTCAAAGCAAACATTGTTTTAGCTCCACTTCCCTCACCAGCTACTGCCCCATTCTGTGTTCTTCCTCATAGCAGGACCCATGATTGAGTTCCTAACCATGTTTATCAGTTATTCTGCTCTCAGCTTCTATTTTGCTCACCACAGAGATTTTACCACACCCGTCTCTGCAGTGTATTTGCATTAGAATCACTAATCACTACTAGATAGACAAGTCTAGATGTCACCTCTCAGTATACTTCTTTGAGGAAACTGCGATATTGTGGCCATGTGATACTATGGGCAGTTTCAAGTTGTTCTTGGTTGATTGTCTTATTCTCTCAATATTTGGACACGGGAGTGTACCAAGGCTCAGAATTTGGGATTTTCCTGTGTTGTGACTCAGGGCACTGGGAAAGAAGAAGAATTTTTTTTTTTTTTTTTTTTGCTTAATCCCTAAACAAATAACATTGTGTATAGACTAGATTATTTAGGAAACCAGAGTTTCCTGGTACTTCAGCCTCAGTATGTACAGGAAGGTAAGACCTTGCCTAAGCCGTCCCCTCTCTGTCTTGTGTCCTGAGTCATTTCATGCTTCTAAGAGTATTTTCTTCTCTAGATAATCTCTGTTCTACAATAATTAAAATCAAATATAACCACTATACTCTATCTTCAAATGCATATGCTCACTTCACAGCTCCCCTGAAATTTGAGGGTCTTTCCCTATTTAAGGGTCTTTCCTTACTTCTTTCATGGAAATTTTAGGAAGAACATTTTTCATTCACTGCCTTTAACTTATACACTGATACATTTTCAGTGTACTGGCTTTTGGTTGCAAACTCTTAGCTTACACATTTGTTTCAGTAAGATTCTAACAGCCTTATCATTCAAGAGTCCTCTTATGGGACTTCATTCTGACTTTTATTTCTGTTAACCACTTTCTTCTTCAAACTTCCTGTTTTCAATAACTTCTGTGATGTCATATTTTTCATATTAAACTGCTGCCTTTCCCATTTCTAATCTGTTTTCTAAGATTCATACATTTTCATTGCTCCTGATATAACGTTGGTCCCACTTTTTTGTGGTCTGGTTACAATGGCATTGATCTTCTAAAAGTAGTTTTTGATCACATGGCGAGTATACTCTCTTGGGTCTTCCACATGGATGCCTTCTTCTATAATAATTTGAAATTGCCAAAAACCAAGCCTGTTATCTTTTAACTAATCTCATAACCCCTTCTTTTGTTTTTTTTTTTAATTTTGTTTGTTCACATCATTAACTACCTTGAATTCCTAAGAATAGTAATGATAATTCCTGGTTAACATTTATTGAGTTAGTAGTATTTGCCTGATTCTGTACTAGGCACTTTACATGAATCCTCTCTGTATAGGGGATAGCATTTGTTAATGGGCTATAGTCTGAGAAGTTGTGATTCAAGTGTGTTCAATCATTTGTCAACAGCTATGTAGATAGTGTGGAGCTGGGACGCTCAATGAGGAGACATCATGAATCGTTTTGCTAGCCTGTCTGGGAGTCATTTTTACTTCTCTCTTTACCTCTCATTCAAACAATACCATCCATATTTTGTCATTTGACTTGCTCAAAATTCCTTAGATGAAAGACTAAAATGATAATATTGCCATCTTCAAAACTGCACATTGTGTCTTATTGGAATTTGAATATGTGTGATAGTTCAAACAAATTTTTTTCTTTTTTATCAAAAATGAGATATTATAATACCCGTTGGTCATTTTCTGTTATTCGGTTCAGAAAGCCCTGGAATTCTTTCACTATATACATGGCTTTATACTATTGTGTTGTGTTTGATATTATTGTAATTGAAACTATGCTCAACTATAGCAGAGTAAGAGATATGGTGTTAGATACTGTTGATGTCCAGTTGACTTAATGTAAAGTACTGTGTTGCCTATGTTGTCCTCTTCTGATCTACTCTGTACTGCCCCTTTTGTTTTATTCTCTTTTAAATAAAAAAAAAACTGCACTTCTCTAATATATATTGCAGAAGCCCTGGTGATTAAAACTTTAAAAAAAAAATCCTACAATGTCCTCTGTTGCTTCAAGCAGGTTGATGTTTTTTTTCTTCTTTTTCTTTTCTTTCTTTTTTTTCCTGCTTACCAGGTAAATCCCAACCTCCTGCGTGTAATTATGAAGGCCCTGTTGATAAAGCCTTTCTACACATACTTCTCTGCTTCCTTATCCCCACCAGTCCTTCAATCCTGGTCTCCTTTGGTTTTCTCTTAGTATTGCAAACTGCTTGTGTTCTGCCCATACACCTGTATAAGACTCACTTCTGTGTCTTCATTGTATCTTTCTGCCTGCTTAGAACCCCACTTCCCCTGTGCTATCCTCTGCTGTCCCTATGAGTCAACTCCTTACCTCACTGAATGTACAAAGCCTTTTCTTGACTTTCAGAACACAATAAATGACAACTTTCTTTAAGTACTAATCTCTGCGTATTTCTGTTAACAAATTTGCAACTTTGTCTTATAATGATTTGTTTCTTTTTAAACTGAGCTCCTTGAAGCCTGTATTATTTGTATTTTTCTATTGCCTCCCCCTAGAACACAATGTTTCCCAAGGGTATTGTTTAATTCTTCTTGAAATAATAGTATCATTTTGTAGAGGACATGAACTTTGGATCAGATTTTGAAAAGTATCTTTAGAGAAGTGATGGAATAAATGACAGGAAACATGTTTGAACCCGTGCGTGACTGTCATTGAGATAAATTTGAGTGTTGTGCCTAACTTTTGCATTTATACTGCTCCATGACGTTTTATAATGTATACACTATATACTATATTTTTGTGAGCCATGCATATCTGTAGAAGGTGAAATAATGGATTGAGTATAGAAACAAAACTCTAAAAATCAGTTAATTTGTGATTAATTATAAAGTACTTTAAAAACAGCACTGGGTGAGATAGCATCTGTGGTTGGCAATAGACATGCAGTGGATAATTTATTATTAAAGACCTTTAAAATTTTAAAAACCCAATTAAAAAAATCTTATAATTGAAGTGTAGGAAAATGCTTAAAAAAAAACAGCAATACGATTAAACAACTTCACACAACCTTGAGGCAAAGGCTGATTTCAAATAATAATAAATTATCTGCATATTTTTATGTGAGTTAAATATCAAAAAAACTGCAATGATAATACCTTAGGCTACCATCGCTTTAGATTTCTGTAGAAAGAATAGCAGACTTTCACAGGGAAAATCTGCAGAGAAACAAGATCTTGGGAGGCAATGGGACATTTTATTTTTCTGTTTGCTTTTGCTTTTTCATGAGATAATTAATCGGTTGATGGTTCTATTGCATAAATGAGACCATTCCTAAATAGTTTAGGTTCTTGCTACCCTCTTAGATCAATTGTGATTCTTTTCTAAGCCTGCCCATTTATGCATCATTAGACAATAAACTTGAGGGAGCTTGTAATATATCAAATATTCTTCACAAGGTGATGAATCCAGTGGTTGTTGAATATGAGCCATTTCTTGTGAATTTGTAAATTGAATTATGGTAACCTCCAAATATCACTGTGTTCAAACATTTTATTTATTTATTTTCTGAAAATAATAGTTAAAGATGCTCTTCCAAGTTAAGCAAAACTGTTGATTAATTTTTATATTGTGCAGTAATACAGAGAGGGGGTTAAAAAATAGCATAATGGAAATGGTGGGAAAGAACAAACAGAAAATTCAAAAGTCATCACCCTTTAAATGCCCATATATGTTCTTCTGTGAAGATGATATATATGCTATATAAATATTGTATTACCAAACTAATTAAATTCTTATGTTACCCTAAATTTTAGTTTTCGTTCTGACTTTTTAAAATTGTGACTTCTCATAGTTCACTTAATTACATATTTTAAAGTCAGCATTTTATTTGGCTTTCTTAGTTTATTGGCTTCCTAATGCTTTTATAATTTATACATTTTTAAGTTTCACATTATCTTGAAATGCAAAAAGTTTGATGAGAATAAAGTATGCATATACATTTGGCGTTGATAATCACTTTACTTTTTGTTATGTACTATGTGATTAAGGCTAAATATTAAGATAGTGTTGCAGATTGATTTGACTGGTAAGATAAAAACTGATGTAACTCGAAAGAAGAACTGTTTTAGAAGTGAGGCAGATTGGAGGAGAATGAGCTGGTGCAATCACAAAAATGCCATTTCCCTGGAAGAAAAGTGAAAATAAAATCAGGAGCAAATGCTGTGCCTCTGAAAAACACATCAGTCACTATGCTCCGGGAGAGGGGTTCACTCAGAAAGAAAGTGACTCCCTCACCTTGATTTTCTGCCTAGAGACTAATACAGTTTTTGATTTTGAATCTGCACCTATTTTGAGGGAAGTTGGAATTTTTACAAGACTAATGGATTTAAATAGTTAAAGTATGTGTTTCCCATTAAAACCTGTAAAGCTATTATTTATCCATTGCTTGATAAAAAATAGAAGGCTTATTTATGGTAGAAGATCTTCAGTACTTACACAGAAGTAGTGTTCAGCTTTTCTGAAATTGTTTACTTTACAATTTAAATTAAATTGGCAATTTATTTCATGGTAGGGGACCATGAAACATTTCACTAAATCCTCTCCTGATGAAATAACGTTTAAAAGCTAAACACATATTATTATGTTTATTTATATCTATACTTTCAAATCTTTTGTGAAAGTTAGTTTACTAACTAGCACATTTCTACTTGCAGATACTACTGAGACAGAAATTAAATTAAAATTCTGGCAAAAAATTAACTCTTTTATAATAAGACTTACTATTTCATATTTTATTATTTGCAATTAGCACTAAACTGAAGTTCATTTTTATGTTAGAAAATGAATTTTGCTGACATGATGGATTAGAAAGTATGAAAGGTGTACTCAAGAAAAAAGTCTTAAAATCATATTTGAAAGGAAAATTACATTGAAGGCATTAAATCATAATTTATAGGTAAAATGTTACATTGATATTATGTTAACTAAAATGTACTCATTAAAATGCATATTCTGCACAGTTTCATAAATAATAATTTCAAATTTTAGTCTTAATGCTTTGATGTTATCATAATAATACTTATATTTCTTGGCAAAAGCTTGTGATTTCAACTTTTAAACCCTGGTTAATATTCCCTGGTTAGTAGAGAACAGGATAGATTTTCTTTTTACTTTTCATTAACAACTTTTTGAGATCTGAAAAAAGTGATACATTTCTTACTTTTACTTTCACGTCTTTGCCGTCTTCTATTTTGGAGGCATTAATAAGCTGAAAATATTATCAAATAGACAAGATAAAGTAACAATTTGAGGTATTATTGTAAAATCAATTCAAGAGTAATTAAGTTTTACTGCTATAGTGGGGGTAAAGTTTTGCTGAAATTTTACTCGTATCTGTCAAGTAGGAAGTGCCAAATTTCTGTAACAACTTCATTTTTTCGAGAGAAGTTAAATTTTCCATCAACGTATCTCCTCATGCTATGACTCATGTCCAGATGATTAAAGATCAGCAGGAAGCCTCAAGATGTAGAGATTCATATTCGCTTCATTGGAACTCCTGTGGTTTAGAGCATCCCAATTTTTGTCACCCTTTTTTGTGTCTCATCCTTCCTCATACCTCGAGTCTCATGTATTTGACTACACAGTGACCAAGTTATCTGCATGTCTTAAAGACTTCCCAGTGAAATATGCCCCAAACTATTGCATTATTTAATAACCAAACCAACTTCTCTTAGCTTTCTTTCTGCTGTGTTTTTATGTGAGTGTGAAGACTGTGCTGAACTTGGTAAGGTAGCAGTGGCTTGAAAAATAAGGCCCTTGATCATACATAGTTTAGAAGTATTTCCCACTCACAGCCGTCCTGGCATTCTGCCTCCAGACCCTTCCAAATCTCCATTCCAAGCCTTGGACTATTCCCTTAGAATTTCCAGCCTTTGCTACTAAAGTAATCTTAGAACTGACTCCTGAGACTCCTCAAACTTATTCCCTTCTATCTCATGTTTCATACTTTACAAGCCATAAAAGTTTTAAACCAAAGGTAAAAGATACTTTGCATTTTCTATCTTCCATGATTTAGCCCATTCTCTATGTTTATTTTTTATTAATTCTTTGTTAGATACTTGCCAGATGAACTCTATCGTCAAATACTATGGTCTAAATATAGTTTGAATGTGTCCTTCATGGCTTTATGTGCTGAAATTTGATTTCTATTATGAAATGTTAAGAAGGAGGAAAGGGAAATGTTAAGAAGTAGAAAGGGAAGAATTGGGGTTTTGGGGGTTGATTAGGTTTAGTAATGTCATTACCGTGTGTCCCCACAGTGGAATTCCAGTAGCTTTATAAGAATATATGGAGGCCAGAGGAGACACCCTCATGTTCCTTTCTCTTACCGTGTGATCCTCTGATCTACTCTGGGACTCTTCCAGCAAAAAGAGCCATCGCCAGTATTGGCTGGTAGACCCTGAACTTCTAGAACCATAAGCCAAAATTAATACATTTCCTTATAATGCACACAATCTGCGGTAGTGTATTATTGACACAAAATTAAATAAAATACCATAGCATAGACATTTCATGAGTTTAATAATTTTGTTATCTGTTGCAACTGCCTTATTCTTTTTTATTACTTTGCCATACGTCACCTAGTGTTTATGTTACCCTGAAGTTCTAGTTATGCTTGGTAGACTTTATGTCTACAGTAATTATTTACCTTCATGTTTTCTGTAGTATTCTAGCATTTCAGAAGCCTCACATAACAAAAATTCAGTTACTAATCTACATTTTACTGCTCACAACATGTATGTGTACAAAATATTTAATGATTTTCCTTTATTCTGATGGAACTAAACATTTCCCAATATGGCTCACACAAGATTTTTGCTGCACTGTTCTGTTAATATTAGCATCCCTCAGTCTAATGCAACCTATACAACTTCAGTCTAATCAGGTTGAAATCATACGTATCCAGTTATGCTTCACTTCCTCAAGCTGCGAGGCTTTGGCACTTGTTAATTCTTCTGTGTGGGGCCAACGTCTTTTTATCAAAATTCGTCACTTCTACATACAGTGTACATCACACCACAGACTGTCACACTCTACAGAAGTCTTTATTTATCAGGGATACATGGAAGGTGTATTTATTGTGGTCTCTTATGACACCACACCTGGCCTTTCTGGGTACTCACCATCTTGTGACATCAACACCTTTTATGCCTTCCAGCCATATCCCTCCCATTGAGTGTGTGGAGGTAAAACTACATCAGTCCTAATTTGAAATTTTATTCACAATACTAAGTATATGTTTTCATGAAAGGATGAAGGAATTATAGTGTAGGGTTTTTTCCCTTGCATACATAAATTTTAAATACATAAATTTTAAACTTTCTCTGAACCTAAAACCTGTCTAGTAATTATACTTGGTAATATCCCTAAAAATTGTGCTGCTAAATGCACTGGTTAAATTCACAAAGGATATGTTAATGATTAAATATTAATTCTGAAATAGTTTTTACCATTTATTTTATTTGAATATATACTTCCTATACTAATAAGTATATTTACTATACTAATAAATATATTTATTTGCAATTGAAAGCACTAAGAATATAGAAAATAATTGTAAGAGAGCAAAAGTTCATGATTTCTCAACATTAATGACTAAGAAATTTTGAGAAAGACATTTTTGGCAAAAGTGCATATTCAAATGACATTTCCCATGACAAACTTGTCATGCCACAATATTTATATAAACTTTAATCTTTTGCTACTAAAATTACTTCTGCATTCAGTTTATAATTCATATCTCCAGTGCCTTAGGAGTTAAATAATGATTCAGTTTTGCAGTAACAACTTAGAGGCTTTACTGATAATCCAGCCTTTACTGACCTGATTTTTAATGTAGGGTCTGTCCCAACCTAGTACGTAGCCTGGTAAAATTCATATAGCTGTTCCCATTTTCATTTATAAGTATAGACATTACCCTGGGATGATTTAAATCTCTTACAATTTCTAGAGATTATGATAATATTATTTAAAATACCTACCTGATCTCTAACATCAGATGAAAAGCTGTAATTTCAAATTTTTCTTCTTTTTTAAAAATCTATTTTGAAAATTATCACGAAGTTAATTTTTAAAATAAACTTTGTTTTTAAAATTATAAAAAATTAATTTCATAACACATTTTAAAATACAAGGGGACTTTAACTCTAATATTTTATTGCAATCCAAATAATTTGTTTATTATATGTAATAAAAAATTACATAAACTAAACTGAGATTAAAAAAAGTTATAGGTGAAAATCACATGTTGCTAACCTGCTGTTTTTTTTAAATATGGAAATTTTAAATGAAGAAACTGAGTGCATGCCCAAATACTTTTCATATCAGAAATTTATTGTGAAATATGCTTGTTATAATAAAGATTTTGTCATTATATAACAGAAAACAAATATAAGCTGTTTTTTACATTTGTGTAACATCCATTTCCGTTTATGTTTTGTAGTTGAAGTGATTTTTACACACTGAAAATTGTTCTTAAATAGATTCGAAAAATATTCCCCTCTGAATTCTTTCATCCTGGGATGGTTTGTGGAAAGGTCACTTGGATTCCCAGTGTCTCAATTCTTTAGATAGAAACACAGTGTGTCCTCAGTTCTATTAGTCTGCATTAAAAATCGTGGATGGCATACTTTCATTTCGGAAGTTGAGGCTATCTCTCACTTACCATTAGAACCCAAATTAGTATAGTAACCAACTGTATTTTTTATGTATTTTTTATGTGGTAATTATTTCATTGACTATGTTGTTCTTTTGCCATCAGTAATATCCTGCCTTAATGTTAGGTTTTGATAAGGAGCAATAACTGGATCTCCTAACCTGCTAGGTGTTAGATTTATCAAGTTCACTTTCCTCAAAACTGAGGAATGAATTCTAAGGAGCAGTAGAAGTTTAGTAGGAAATATTTATTGAGAGGAGAAAGATATAGCTTGTAAGAGACAGCAGGGACCAGGAAAATGGGTTGCTGTGGACCTCATTTAACAGAGGTAACTTTTATAAAGCAAACTCACAAGGTGGGTACAATACAGGACAAAACTACGATCAACAAAAAAAATTGTAAGTTTAGCCACGTAGGTAATAATGATCCAATGGGGAGGCAGGCCACGTAGCAAGTGTGCCTGGAAAGAAGGAGGATTCTTAGGAAGAGACAAGTTGGGAGGTTCCAGCTACCCAGCAGGGCCACTGATGTGCATGTTAATTTGTTGTGTATCTCTCTGGAAGGGAGGTAGACCTGGTCATTTTGTCTTGATCCTGAGGCCTGGCCTCCAAAACATGCACCTTTGGTCACAGTTGTAATGTGTTTTCGTCCTGTGTATTGACTCCATAGAGGGGCTAGCCTTGTCTGAGTGCCAATAATATTTCTCCCCAACTAGCTGTCTACAATAATTCAACTCAGAAAAAATTATAGCAATTTGATCCTTTTCTTCTAGGCGCACCTATAGTCTCTGAATAGATTTCTCCAAATCCCTAGTATTAATCTCTCAATACCACTACTTTCTATTAGAAGGAAAAGGTGAACAAAAGAACTCTTTACAAGCCAATTGGTTGCCTAAGTTTATATTTGTTATACAAATTAATCCTTTGCTTCTGATTCTCATATTCAAATTTTGTGCTGATTGAACTCAGGCAGATATTTTGGTGGACCTAGGTGCCTGTGTTGCTTATGCATTGTGACATCTTTTTTTTATGGTTTCAAAAAGTGAATGAGATAGAAGGCCAGAATGGTGCTTCCAAGAAAACTGAAAAGACATCGGAGGGAAGCAAGAGAAAAATTTCAAAAGTGGATTGTGAAAAAAGCTCAGGGGCTATGGCATTGCTTTGCATTTCTTTAAGAGAAAACAATAGGAAGCTGCCCAAAACAGCAAGCAGTTGCTTTGTTCTTCTACCTCCAGTAGCAACAGAAGGGAATTTCCAGCAAATAGCTGGCAGCATATGCAGTATTTTGACTCATGTCTGGAGACAGTTCAATAAAGCATTTTTTTCCTTTTCCAGAAATACACTAACGCACTGAGATTAAATGAGAGATGTGATAGCCCCCTTCCTTGTTCTGCCAACCACAAGCTTGACCCCAATGCCCTTTCAATTATCTCCCTAGCCACAGAGTAGGAAATTGTAGCTCTGGCATGATTTCTCATTGGCGCTATGACTTTAAAAGCTTCAAAATAATTTTACAAAGGTACTTTAAATTTAACTATGAATGTTTCAGTCAGTATATCATAATGTCATAGGTACTTGATCTGTTTGACATTATTTTTTTCAAGTAAACATTTATCTTTTGTGCCAAACCATAGTTCATATTCAGGGAATGATTCAAAGCAAAAGAATAAAAAGAATTTAGTGTTTTGAAAGATTCTCTGTCAAAGAAAAAGATGATTGCAGTCATGTGCCCCATAAAGGCATTTCAGTCAAGGACAGACCATGTATACAAAGCTAATCTCATGAGGGTATAATGTAGCCGAAGAATTCTTAGATCCTAGTGATGTCAGAGCCCTAACAGTGTGAGACATTATTCATATGTTTGTGATGATGCTAGTGCCAAAAAACTGCTGTGATGTCAATTGTATAAAAGTATACACATAAATTTCATAGAGCACATAATATTGAAAAGGATAATAAATGACTGTTGCTGTATTTATTATAATGTACTTCTTACTCTAGAGTATACGTCTTAAGAATAAGTTTACTGCAAAACAGCATGCTGCGTTATCTCATGTTTACTGTGTCTCTTGATTGAATAAAGAGTACAGACTGAGTGATTGACCTACACCATCTAGGTTTATGTAAGTACCATCCATTATGTTCCACAGTGATGGAATTACCTACCAAAGTATTTCTCAGAACTTATACCATCACTAAATGACTCATGGTTGTATTTCTAAATTTAGAGTTCTGTGATGATTCAAAATTTTAATTTTTATCATCTTCCAAAATATAAATAATAGTTTATGCCTTAAGAGTAAATATTATAATTGTGTCTCTCATGCTCAATATACAGATGTTTATTTGTGTTGTGTGGCAGATATTATAGTCAGATCAGTTCACATTTTACAGTAGACAAACTTTAAACATGCCATATTTTCTCTCCTCTTGATTGTATCGCTTTTTCTCTCATCATAAGTTTAGATGTATTGTACAGTCTTCCCAGTTAAGGATCAAAGCACTTTAAGAAACTCACTGTGGTATACGTTTACAAATGTGGGCTTGCTTAACATTGGTACTGAAATTTCATTGATAATCCAACAGAGATATAATAGCACAATAAAGTAACAGTGCTATAAAAACAGTAACCTGGTAAGGAAATTTATATTCTATTACAATAAAATAGAGTTTTCATGGTGACTTTAAAGCAAAATTTTTAAAATAATGTCAACAATAATTTATGGAAAAATAAATGATATTTATTTTTGATTACTATAAATTTTTTATTTAAATTCATACCATCCTTTTTCTTATAATTTTATACTAAAAAAATACTGTAGCAAAACAAAAGCTAAACTCTCAAAACTAAAACACCATATGATTTGTTGTCTTTGCATTTTTAAATTTACAGTTAGTTACAATTACCTAAATAAAGGACTCACTTATCCTCAGAGTAATTGCAATCTAAACAAAATATACTCCAGTATTTGGAATTATATAATTTCTCTTTTTCTGATAGTGAGAAATTTTTTTCTTTACAGAAAAAAATCAAAACTGAAAAAAAGGGGTGAAATAATATAGAAGTTCATAAATAATAGTAAAATCACTAATTGATAAATTATATATTATTATCTTAGAAGTAGTTTTTCAAGTTACAAAATCAAAGCATAAAAAGTGGACAATCTGACAATGACAGTACAATCTATTTTGTTTGATAAACTAACAAAAAGTTAGTAGTATGGGTATCTATCTTAAGAAAGATACAAAACTTGTTCTAGAACAGTGGTGGTGGACATACGGCATGAGTGTTATTGTGTTTCTTTTCACACAAATGTACATTTTTTCTAAATTAAAATCTCTGTATTCAAGTTTCATTACAGTGTTGACACTTTGCAGTGAGTAAGTGGCTTTTGTGTTGAACTTTGGGCACTGGGTCTCTAAGAATTTCTCCATCCCCGTCCTAGGAGCTTAGGAAAAGGATATTATTTAGTTTTAGAGTGCACTATAATTTTAGAACTGATCAGCTAATCTTATCCCCTTATATTATGGTTTATGAAATATAGGCCAAAAAGTTTTAATTTTGTTTCAAAAAGTACCATGATTATATTAAGACTTCACTAATTTATTATAACCAGAAGAAAGAATAGCGTATTATGAAATGATAAAAACTCTGAGAAGGAAAGACCAGGTTTAGACATTAATAGGGTGTGTCACATAAATTATCTAAATTGGCCTCAATTTCCCCATCTACAAAATGAGACTATGTCTTACATTATTTGTAATGTCTTATCCAGCTCATAATTTTTTATGATTATGTAAAAGACTATTAGAAAAAAATGAACTATCTGCTAGCGTCTGATGAAAAGTCTAGTTTGGAAAAAAATGCGTTTTTTAAAAGAAAGTTTCAATTCTTAAGCAGAACATACTTCAAAGTAGATGCAGTCAAGTCAAATTTATTTGTAATTAGTAACATCAGCTGGTGTGCAGCAATTAATGTGCACTTTCCAAGGGATTTTATCTTTCCTTCTGATAAATACTTTAAATTACTCATTTGTTTCTCATATTATTAGAGGGAACCTTTAGAGTGAAGCATTTTAAATAATCACAAATTTTAAATTTAATGAAGCAGAAATAGATGACATTTTATTTTTTCATATCATCATACAATAAAAATCACACTGTTTTATAATATTTGGAGGACATGCAAAATTAGAGCAGCTTTTCTTACAAAATCTACGTACTGTGGCTGGAAGACTAATGGCAGCAGTAAAGAATAGGTCCAGGTTCGTTAATGAGGATGCTTTATAATTGAATTATTGAATTATATAACTGAACATATCTCTATATGTTCTAAGTAATATATTATTCAATCAGTGACTATATATTGAATGCTTATATTTTCTACATACCAAACTCGGAAAACAGAAAGAAGCAACTGATGTATTAGTAAATTACAAAGACCGGAATTTGGAATGAAAATGAAGGTGAAAGCTCATTTATTAGAATTGCATTCCACTAGATGGATGGTCAGTGTGAGACTGACAGAAGGAACTGTGGGAAGGTGCTCTGCAACTGAGCCAAATCAAGTTCGTTCGTAATGTGGTTGACTTTGTCCTGAGTCCTTTAGCGTTTGTCCTAGAAAGGAGGTGAAAGTACGATGGCGAAACCAGTGAGTGCCTGTTTGTGCATACATAATGTGTATCAGTAATCTTTGTTCAGATCATAATCTTTTACATGTGTAATTTTGGCCCATAAAACAAGTATCTATATATTATTTCTTCTCTATGTATCTGAACCAGGGATTTCAGATTTGATTTGCATTAGATTTTGCTACATATGAAAACTTTAAAGCAAAACAAAACAATCAAAAAAACCAAGATGGGCCAATAAGAAAGTGTTGTCATGAGTCTTGACTTATTTAGCACTAGATAAATCATCTTGCAGGCATAAAGAGCGTGGTTCCGAGAGAAAGTCTTAGTTTTAATGGGGAGGGAGAATTCTGAACACAGTGGGATGAACAATTGTATTTTTTCCTTGCCAAAACACTGCTGCAGTTGAAGTTCATAGAGAACAAAAGATCTATAAGTAACAATGGGAACAATGCTTTTATAAACTTCAGGAAATATTAGGATGAGAGAAATTTTACTTGAGATTTCTCTAAAATAATATACTACAGCATGTCTTTCTCAAGCACTTGTCTAGAGCTGCAGTGTAAATAACTTCATCTGAAGTCATTCGTGGTTTAGATTATCAATGGTAGCACAAGTTACCAATAATAGAATGACTCAGGGAATTGCAGAGTTAGAGATTTAGTAATGATCATGGTCTGAGAGCCACCATACATACAAGTTTCAGTGTGTAACAAGAGAGTTTCTGTAGGACATAGCAGAAGCAAACCCCTTATGGGGACAGTAGTATCTTTTGAGGTTTGTCTTGTGTAAAAACCATGCAAGAATAAAGGTGGAATTTATGGCACTGGTTAAATAACCCCGGTACGTAGAGAAATCTTACAGGCCAGTAATATCACCAGTGTATGATAAAGCCATCGCTACCATATAGCAAGGAAATGGTAATAGCAAACAAATGATTGCAGAAAATGAACTTCCTTAAAAGATATGTCCCAGGGTTTCATTTTTTCTTTGTCTGCCTTCAAATATGTGGTTCTATTTACTTTGTGTACTGTTCCCTTTTCTATGATGTAATAATCAAACATGGAGCCCATATTGGGGTGTGTGTGTGTGTGTGTGTGTGTGTGTGTAAGCTGATTTCCTGGGCATAAAACAGAGATTTATATCATAGCCTCTTAAAGGCAATGAGAACTATCTTACATTTGCAATAGTGATATTGTATTACCTGTAGTACTTTTGAAGTCAGTGTGACAGGGAGAAAGAACATAAGGACTAGTGCAAGAGACTCTGCGTTACTTCTGCGTGCTTTGAAGCTTCACTGCTCTGAGTCTTCTAACCGTAACAACATTACAAGTCTAGGAAATATCAGAGGAGCTCAAATTATTATGGTTCAGAATCATGTATGGAAAACACCAGCCAGAACATTTTATGGTCATTCTTTGCAGTAGTTAATCTGGCATATTCTTCCTTAAAAGGGCTCTATAATTTAGCTTTTCCTCTCATCAACTCACCGTTGCTTCAACAATGACATCCTCTCTATAGAGAGTATTGAAATTCCAGTGCTCTAACCATCATGTCTTCTCCTATTCTCTCTAGAACAAGTCTCTGTCAAATACAGTATTGAATTCACTCGTTTACTGGTTTTTCTTGGGTGTCTCCTCAACTAGCCTACATTACTATGTAGACTACATGAAGTTACTTGATTTTATCTGCTTTACTTGATGCTATGTTTCTGCCTGAAACATTACAGAGTTAGTATTCAACAAATATTGGTTGACAAGTTATGTGATGGATGGAAATTTTAATATTCTGAACATAACTGATTCCAGGAGGATGGTTAAAAAAAAAAAGCTGTGTGTTATCTCTACAATATTTGTTGCCACAAGCTGTGCAGTAGCTCTTGGTTTATCTTTCAGTATTCACTGTAGAGTCATTCTTCACCAAGAAATAAACCGATGTCTGCTCCAACCCCTCTAAGAGCTTCTGTTCCTCCCCATTTAAACCTCACCCACATGCTGCCTCCAGGCCATTGCTGACCTGTGTACACACTCTCACTCCTGTCTTCTCAGGCACTGCAGGCTTTTTGGTTTGTTTCATTTTGTTTTTCACGTTACTTGAACTTGCTGCGATATTCTTCCTGATAGTAGTGCTACTTTTTTCTGTTCTTAGAAATTATGCTGATATGGCTCCCTTCTGTGTATCAAATATTTCAAAAAACTTCATATTTTAAGTTCTGGTATTTTATGAATAATGTTATATAACTATAACAGAAATAATCAGTGGCTTTCATAATAATAGAATTATGTACATTTATGAACATTTGTAGCAAAATTATTTTAAAACATTTGTGCATCCAAAATAATCAAACCTATACTATATCATTGACTGAAGAATTCAATTGAGGGATAAGAAGTCATAATTATTATAGTAAATGAGATGCAAAATTAACTCCCTGTTTTATTAAGATATTATAAATATTTCTAAGATTTTTGGAGTATTTAAGATATGTCAATGACTATGTTATTAGTATCACTACAATAAAATTTTGAATGTAGATTTAGTGCAATAACTTTGTGGATGCAAAGCCTTAATTCAAATGGTTTAAGTAATTTCATTGAGATGCCACTTACAGAAATGAGTCCCTGGAACAGGTACATCTGACATCAAAGCTGATGCTGCCTGTCCAAGATAAAAGAATTCTCAAGTGACAAAAGGAGCACAGTGAGGTTGAGGGGTTAATCAGAGTATTCTGTGGTCAGAAAAAGCTTTGCAGAGGAGATGGCATTAAATTGAATCTGGGATAACCAGCAAGTACAACAATACCAATGAAGCTGGAAAAAAAAAAAAAGCTGATTCTGAAAAGTGCAAGTACATCAAAAGAGGACATAGAATCTGAAAGAACGTTGACAAAAGGGAAATGTTAGGGCAGTACTATGAGTAGCACAAAGAAATCTGATTTAATTTTTAAGTATTTTAACAAAATCATGCATTGACACAGTACTAGAAGGATTAGAGAGAGGCAGAAATTTTAGAAAGCGCTGCAATGTTACATTGCAGAGATGATGGGGATCCTGAACAAGAAAGAGGCATTATAAATAGATAACAATAAAGAGGCTGAATACACAGATCACAGATAATATCAATTGGAATTACTGATTGCTTAGATTTGGGAGGTTAGTGAGAGGTAAAAGTGAAAATGCAATCTAAAATTCTGTGTAGTTTGACGGAGGAGATTTTGCTAATAAAAATTAAATAGAACAGATTCTGAGGAAAACATTTTCCATCTTCTTTTTAGTTTTATATGTTTGATCAGTGTTCATATAAACAACTAACCATTTGAAATGCAAGTTTGGAGCCTAGAGCATAATTTTAACAATGTTCTTGATACCATCCAGTTCATATCCTTACCTGATAACTCAAAATCTGTATAATTTTGGGAAAATTACTGCATACTTTTAAATTTAGTGTTTTCAATTATCAGTTTGACAAGATTACAATGTGGTACACAATCCTCATGGGAAGTGGGTGTTACAAATAATGAAAAGCAAGCTGAACACCACCTAACAGGAACATGCACTGCATGTATTATTATTGCTTGTTGATTTGGTTGATACTACAAAAGAATTTAAGCAAAGATATAGATTTATGATAGATCTATGGGTGGACTAACATATTAGTAAGTCAGACTGCATGATGTGGAATGAATGAAACCATAGAGTAAAGCTTTGGGCACCAGCTACATCTAAGACAGAAGCAGAGAAAACAAAAAATATGCTTGGGAATAGTTAGTCTGAGGATAGAAAGAAAGGAATGAGTGTCATTTAAAAGTTCAGAGGTTTGATTAGTATGAGAATGATTAACATGTTAAGTATGTTACAAGTATAAAGAAAAATGAAAGAATTTCTGTGCTTAGATGCAGTCTCAGTAAAGGGTCAAAAATGGATTGGAACAGTTCAGAAACAACATGAAAATCTAGAAGTAGACTATAGAGGAGATAAGAGTAAAAGGGTTCCAAAACAGTAGCTAAATGAGTCTGTGTGTAAAAATTTAAAATCTTATGAAGACCTACTCAATGTCTTGTTCTCTGTGATTAATAAGGCAGTTTATTAAAAATGAGACTAAACATACAAATATCCATGTCAATGTTTCTTAAATGATATTTTTGTTGATTTGTAGAGACAAATTGAGTGTGTTGAAAGACCAAAATAAAAAACAATAACAAATAAGAGGAACTTGTTTTCAAATAATATGTAAGTTACATTTTTATATAATTTCCTCAATATTTATCATTAAATTGCAGGTACCTGTTCAGTAAAGTGATTGTAAATTTAAAGATACTACTTAATGATTAATCAGAGAAAGGTATAATAAATACAGTGTACTATTTCCCGTGGACCTTCATAACTGGTGTATTAGTAGCAACTCTAGGTATATGCTTACGTGCAAGTGGAAATTCACTTGGGCAGCTGTGGCTGGGTGGACAGCACAATCTAATTTCTGAGAAAAGCTGCAGTATCAGTACCACTGTCCAGTGTTCTGAAGAGCATGGGGCAGCTGGGTAAGATGCAGCGATCACTTCTTATCATGGTTCTTAGTGTTGTGTTCGTCACATTACTTGTTTCCCTTTTGCTGTGACCCAGGATGCTTCCTAGCCTTTCTAACTTGGATTTTCTGTTTCCTGATTGTGGGATCTATCCAAGAATCTTCCATGTATTTCTTTTCTGTTTTAATTAGGGAACATCTGTGTCTCTTGTTTGTAACTAGGAATATTCAGTATAAGCATGGTATTATAAGAACTGATGAGATTGTACACAAAAGCTGCATTATCTGTAAAAAGTGGTATCAAAGGAAATATGATTCCGACAAAAGTGAATGTGATAGATGGCGTCTGTCCATTATAAAAATGAATTATCCCAGAAAAGTGAAACTCATCACACAAAGGTCTGTATCTGAACACTCAGATTATTTTCAAAACTGCCAAACTAGAGAATGGTTAAAGTATGCCAAGTTTATATCCTTTAACACCACTTGCCATAGAGGAAAAATAATTAAAAGATAGTGTTGACACTTATAACAGTTTCCTTGAATCTCCCAGAGATTCACTGGTCAAGAAAAAAAAAGTCTCAAGAAGTTACATATTGTACAATTCTATTTTGCAACTTTCTTGAAATAACAAAATAGAGAAATAGAGAACAGATTAATCATTTCCAGGACACCAGGAATGAAGTCTGGGGCAAAATGGGAGCTTCATTATGCGATGCTAGATGAGGTTACTATATGGTGACCATAGTACTCTAAGCCTTGTTTGAATAAATGTGAATATCCTCATGTGACATATCACCATAGTTTTGCAAGATTTTAGCATTAAGGTAATCTGATTAAGTTACATTTAATGTGCCTGTAACATCAGGGAATTATGTAGTCATATCAAATAAAGAAGGTTAATAGAAAATGTGTTGAAAAATGGTGAATTTCTTATGAGAGCAGCACTGTTCTACAACTAGAACTTTTTTTCCTAGTGCTCCAAATTGAGCCCAAGGTCCCATGCCGACTAGGTAAGCACTGTTGATCTACAGCCACAGACCTTATTGTTTTCATTGATTGCCCCAAGAAGCATTTCATTAGATATTATGCAGCATTATTTATTGCAGTAAATTTTAAGAAACTAATAGGCAATCTGAGAAGCGCTGATTTCCTGGTGCCCTGGAAATAATTCAGTTCCCTAAACTCCAAGTGTGAGAGAAAGAAAATTTGAAATGAAAAAGTTAAAAAAAAAACAAAACTACTTTTGACTGTTATATTCATCCAAGCTCAGTGATATTTCACTTAGTATTTTGAATCTCAAAAAGAAATGAAATCAACACTGCTGTCTTCAACAAATAAAAAAAAATTCTAACAACATTAATCAGTTATATGCATACTGACACAGTCAATGAAGAATAAGTTTGAGGAACTCATTTTGAAAACTGTAAGGATCATTGATTTTTTTAAAAAAAAAATAGAAATGCTAATTTACTGATGTAAATATTTTTTGAAAGAAAAATCTGATTGTCTCAGGCACTGGAAGCCATTACAAGCTTGATATCATATCTGATTTTGCTTATTTGATAAAAAGGAAGCCGCAACTCTGAATCATGATTTTTAAGTGAGCTGCATTCTCAATGAGAGATTCTAACAAAAATTCATAAAGGTATTTATGGCTGTTTTAAAATTTATGAATATACTTAATCAAAATCTTCATAACTGTTTCACTATGGGTATAATAGACTAAATGAACATCTTGGGTCAGTTGCTTGAGATTTAGGAAAAAGTTGCTTTTTTCTAAAAAAAAAAGTACAGCAAAACTCAGAAAAATTTGAGGAGAAAGAGATTGATCTGAATAATACTTAGATAATTTCACTAAATAATGAATAATATTTATACACATCCTTATGGATCATGGTTTTAATGATACTTAATATAATGATGAATTTCTTTGCCCAAACTGCCTTTGTGTAAGAAGATGTAAGTCGCTTATCTCCATTTAAACTTCCCAGTGCTGGAGAAGTGCAGACTTATAGAGGCCAGGATTAAAATCAGCAAAGACAGTGTGAGCAACTCCAAATGTAAATTCCTAGATGATATTAAATTTGAAACAGTAAGTCATAATGCATTCTTACTAAGACCAATCAGAATAGTGAGAAATAACTTGCCAAATATAATCTTTTTGAATTAAGGACAGAGATAGTGAATCATAGTTTACAACCCCAGGACCATTTATTTATTTATTTTAGTAAAGATACGATTCTTCAGCAATGTGGCCAGAAGTAATTCTGCTTTGTATTGTTCTTTCATTTTGTTAATTACGTGCATTTTATAGTCTGGAATATTTATATTACAACTGAAAATTTGAAGAGATTAGATGATGATTAATAGGAGCAAATAATGTTAAAGACCATGATTCCAACTTTATTTAAAAACATCAATTATAACTGTGTTAATATACTCATGAATGTTTTTCAGTGTTTAGGGAGAAATTTGTGATGTTCTGTGTTGTTCACATAACAATGGTTAAGTGAAATTGCACAAAGCAGCTCTATTACTTTGGCAGCAAAATGATATTGAATACTGGAGATGGCATGTTTGCTATGAGGGGATTCTAGAGATGGTGTATTTGTTTTTAAGGCCAAATCTAAGACTTGACTATTTCAGCGTCCTTGTCAAGAAAAACAACCCCACAGAATCTAACCCTGTTTTGTGCATAAATAATTTTTTTTGTTTACCAGCAGATTTAGAATCTTTTTTTTTAGGCAAATCAAATAAGTAATTGCATGACAAGTTAAACAGGGTAATTCACAATTAATTATAAATATTATATTATGAATTTATCTGTGTGAATAATTGCTTTGTAATACAGTAAAAATAATCAAAACATCTCTAGGCTTATTTGTGGACATGGACATACACATTTCTCAAAGAGAATCAAGGCCCCAGTTAATAAACACTGAAAAAACTCACTATATCCAAATGAGGGATTGAATTTTATATATGGAAAGTAGATACATATACATATTGTCTTAGTTACTTTTTACTTGTCGCTGAGACAAAATACCTGATACCCAAAGTTGGGAAAGGCAAGGTTTATTTCTTACAGTTTTTGGAGGTTTCAGTCCATACTCAGTTTGCTCAAGGCAGGGTGGCATGGCGGGGCACAGTTCATGGTGGCTGTAAACAGCAAGGTGGAAACTTACAAGAGAGAGAAACACGCCTTCTTCCTGCCATTACATTGTATGCTGGCTTCACCCTTAGGCCGCTGTGTCCTTCACACCCCAATCCAAGTGCTAGACAATGAAACAATCACAAATGCATAATGCAAAGGCATTAAGCTTGGGGCCACTGACATAAACCATGACGTGTATGTACCCATTTTAGATTCAAACTGTATTATCAGTCATCAGAATAATTTCTGTTTAGATTTTTCTCTTGATTTCATGATTTTTTCTTTTTATTTCTTCCTTCTACTGCCTTTTTTTTTCTAGAACAAAATTATCTGCTCTTTCAGAATCAAATAGATACTCGATATTTTTATGATGACTGATGAACTGGTATCTCATAAGACAAAAACAAGCAAACACACAAGCAAATTTAGGTGCAGGATTAGAGTAAATTATTATTTTCTAAATGGCAGTCTCCTCTGATAGGTCCCCCCAAACAATGCATGAGGGAATGTAATTTATTCCTTTTGTCAATAATTTGGATTAATTATGTGTAAATTTTGTTTAATAATAATTTTCTTTTTATGCATATAAAATTACAAACAAAATGTATCATCAAACTGACCTTTCTAATCTGTGCTCAGAAATAGTAAAGCTAAACCAAAACCCAATCTGAGTAGAACAAGTGTTAAAAAATCTAGGGGTAGAAGCCCTGGTTTTATTAATTTGCCCAGTGTCAGCAGCTATGCCTGGAGTAAGAAGAATCTTTTACTTCTGTCCTTCTCTAAAATGAAGAGGTATATTAAAAATCTGTTTAACAGTAACCAGATGTCTGAAAGAGATTATAGTCCACTTTCAACTTAGCAAATAGCAGCCCCTTTTGTAGATGAGCTATTTAAAACGGGGCAAAAAAGGCAGTCTGTCAAAATTTAAATCTTGCTTTGGGCACTAGTTTCTAGTGTGATATGAGGCAAGTCACTGATAATCGCTGGTCTCAACATTCTAACTGTGTAAATCAAGGAAGGTGAAAGAGGAGAGCCATAAAATAATATTCAAAACCAAAACCTTATGATCCTTTTAAAGCACTGCTATATCCACAGTTGTCCTTTAGTGTCTGAAGGGAATTGGTTTCTGAAAATTCTTCCTCCCTACCACAATCTGTGTATGCTCAAAGCCATTATATAAAACAGAATAGTATTTCTATATAACTCACACATTCTCCTGTGTATTATAAATCATTTCTAGATATGCACAACACTGAATACAAAGTACATGATATCTAAATATTTGTTTTTTGTGTGTTCTTTAGGGATTATTGACAATAATTAAGTGCATGCATACATGTTTGTGTGAATATAATTTTTAAAAAAATTTGACTGTGGATCTGAAATGTTTGTGTATGAAGAGAAACTGTATATGTATTTAATTTTTTCTAAAGAATAAAACATCTTAAAAATGTAATTGTAATACAATCAAGCTGCATTTTAATGCAATCATTACAGTAAATATATTACATTTAAATAACTAGTGGACTGGGAAGATATTAATATCATATAAAAATAAATAGTCCTCTTTCTGTAAGAAAAATCACCTGTGAAACATTCACAACCTGTGAAAATGATTCGCTACCTTCTTGACCCAGAAAACCCCCAAAATCATGCAAATCAAGAGGCTCAAATCTTTGTGTTCACTTTAAGAACACCCATGAAACTCTGCAGCCCATCAGGGTGTGATTATCTGAAGGGCCATCAAGTATCGTAAGTATGTCACATTGAAGAAGCAATGTGTGACATTCCAGTGCTACAGTGGTGGAGTTGGTAGGTGTGACTAGGCCAGATGGTAGGAGTGGACTCAGGATCAGTGACCCCAAAAAAGTGTGGAATTTTTGCTGCACATACTTAAAAATGAAGAGAGTAATGCTGATCTGAAGGGGTTTAGATGTAGGTTCTCAGGCCATTGAACAAAGCCAGGTGAACAAAGCACCCAAGGTGAGCCCTAGTACATACAGAGCTCATGGTCACATTGAGCCATACCTGAATTCCCCCGCCAGAATGAGAGGATCCTTACTGAAAAAGAATAAATTGTTCCTAAATCAGAGGAGGAGGTTGCACAGAAGGAAAAGGTATCTCCAGAGAAACTAAAGAAACAAAAACTTATGACATGGAATAAATTAAGCATAAAATAAATTCAAATAAAGGAAAATAAATAAATTAATAATAAATAAATTACATTAAATATCTGTCAGCTTAGTGATAGAGCAGTTCCCTAGCATGTGTGACGCCTTATGCTCACCTACAGCACCAGGAAAAAAGAAAAAAGAAAGAAAATGACAATAACATTTACCTATCACTTTCATTGGTAGAGGAATTAAAATTTTAAAGATTTCAGGCCATTTCCACAAGACAAAATTTTCAAGTAATTTAAATAAAAACTTCTTTAAAGTATATGATCACAAGTGTTTCTAATTGTAGTAAAACTATAGCATATAATATTTAAATGCGTTAATGGATAGGATGGAATTTATTTACATAAAATAAAAAAATTAGAAATATTTTATTAAATACATTTTAAAATATTTTATTAAATACATTTTAAAATATTTTAAGATATTACTTTTGTCTTTTGGTATATTTGTTAATATATCATGCTGAAAGAATTAGATGGGATCTGTCCAGTAAATGCTACTTGCATAAACCTGGTTAAGCTATTCCATGAGGATCCATTGTGCAAGTATTATAAGTCCAGTTTGGTATGTTCTTCCAAACTATATGGGAAGATTGTCTTGGAATTATCACTGACTGGTCTGCCTACTCTAAGATGAGCTTTATTTCACTGGGACAGATTCTGGCACAAAAGAAATCAGCAGGCTATAAAGACACAAGGGACACAGCTGAGAAGGAAGTTTTATGCTTAAAGGAGGTATGGGGGAGTGGTTTGAATTTTTTAAAATGAGCCAGTAAGCCACCTAGATCTTTCAAAGTCCTGAAATAGTCTTTTTTCCCTAAAAGCAACAGTCAGAGCTTTTGAGTTCAGAGAACTTTTTTCTGGAGCTACTGATACAGCCACACCAGGGACTGTCACATATTGCAGGACACTGTCAGCTGTCAGGAAATAAATCTCTCTATCAGACAGAAGCAGACTGAGTTGGAGCAAGTGCTCCACAGCGTGTCACCCTGGGAGCTCTCAACATGCTGCATGAACAAGGGCTCCCCGATGTACTCTGATTTATGTACATCTGTATAGTTACTCTGGATACAGAAAAAGGCTGAGCCTGAACAAGAGGACAACCACACTCACAATGCTTCCATGTTGCCATCTCACTCAACCCACTTTGTCCATGGCTGCAAGGAAGTAAAAGCATCGCAGGCTTTTTCCTTTCCATGGCGTCCAATTGAAGGGACACTGTAAGAACCATTCATTACTCTCCTGCTCTATTACTAAAGACCAAGCAGTCATTCCATTTATGCACTCAATGTGGTCCTGTCAGTTGATTGTCTTTTTGCAAGCCCTGAACCTTATCAATTAGTCAAATGCCTACCATGGTACAAATTTGCTGGCAAATGTCGCTTGTTAAGCATGCAGCTAGCTTTTCATCTGTGATCATCAGCATGTGTCTTGTGCCATGTTTCATTACCTGCTACTTCGGGAATGATCATATTTCATCTTCCTTTCATTATGTTTCCAGTCTACCAAAGCCAAGATTACATTGGATTTATGCTAGTATTAATGAGCAAAATGTGAAAATTGTTTGATTACTATTGAAATTGTCTTTCGTGTGTAACTTACTGAAAACCAAGTATTTGGTTAAAACGCATAGCAGGTATGAATTGTCTGACATAAATACTTGTGAATAATTCAAAGATATTTATATATCAGAGTTTAATTTTGTGAGATGTATAAAATACTTCAGAAAGGCACGTTCTTGTATTTTAAATTACAGAATTCATAGGCTCATATACATTGTGTTAAATTGTGTAACTCAAAGTCTTATATATATTGTGTTGAGTTTTCATTTTTTTAATAGTGTCTCTAGTGTAACACATTCACATCTAAAGAAGGTTGATAAAATAAAATAGAAAGTACACTGATGTGCGTTGTCCAGGCCCTGAGGATTAGTGCGTGATTAGGGCTTTAAACAAAATAGAAAGGGATGTAATTATGAAGCATTTTATAGTTGATTGTTTGCACCCAGAGTCAACAAGTATGATAAATGTATTCTTTAATAAATGCTTCATAGTGGGGTTGTGTGTACACATATTTTGCTTTTACTTAAACTTTCCAAGACAGTAAATACCTAGAGAATAGTACTACCATATGTTCTATTTAACATTGCAAATAACTAGTGAGCTACAATATTGCTTCAATAAAGTTGCTATCTAATAAGCATTTCTTTATTGTAAAAATAACCATAATTCCGTAGTGTTTGCCCCATTATTTGTTTTGAACATTATGACCATGTAATTTATTTTTAATATATAATATTATAACTATTTTTCCCTACTACAATGGCGTTTTTGAGATGTTTCTTTAATTTATTTTAATCTTTTGCTTTATATTGCTTTTTCTACTAGTACTCATATTTTGTACTGGACAAATAATTTCATCTTAAATTTATTGAAGCTTTCATTTTACCTCAGTTGGGTCAAAAAATGGTATCACATAATTTATTTCCATTGTGTATTTCTTGAATAGTTTGCATAGAGACCTGTTGGAAATTATGATACCAAAGCATTTTGTGAATGTAGGTTTTGTTAACTTTGGGGTTAAAAAATGTTTCTCATTTTTTTCCAAAATATTAGCATTAAATGACTAAAAATATATTTCAGCTTATAGGATGTAGATATTGAAGATCTTATGTGTTTTTTATTGTTTTTCTAGTGTAATATTTTTACTGCTAAAGAAGTTTATTGAGTTTCATCAGTGGAAAAAGGGAGGCAGAAATTCAGAGGTTGTGATTGTGACCTTATATGACTGTTCTTAGGAATATAACATTGATTAGAAGACCAAAGTGCTAGTGAAGAGGAGGAATTTTTGCTTTATGCATTTTCAGAAATCCAGCAAGCCAGAGCAGACCAGGAGGTTGAGTTATTAAATACAGTCTTCTCATTGTTGATTGGGTAGCAGCAACACTACTTCACAGTACAGAAAACCGAAAAAAAAATATATAAGGGTTGGATTTGTCATACACATTGTATAGAGATTTTCAAAGTAATATATCAAAACTCTGATATTAATTTTACAAAAATTTTAAATTAATTTTGATATTAATTTTTACAAAGATTTTAAATTAATGTGAATATTTCCACTTTGTGAAGTCATGATATCACATAGAAAAATTGGATTACAGACTTCCAATTCCCTGCTTCCAATTCCCTGATAAAGAAAGAGGGACAAAGAACATATGATAAGAACAAAACTACCTTGAGTGTAATTAAGTTATCAATTAATTATGATTCAACACTGTTGACCCATTCAAATTATTGGTAAATAAAGTTGATGCATTTTAAATGTAATTAAATGATAATACGGAAAGCATTCTGCTTTACTAATTAATATTAATGACATTGTAAATATTCTAGTGAATTTTTGGATAGTTTAGTTTTTAAACATTCATAGATAGTATTATATGTTTACTCAACTACATATATTTTCTGTATATTTTTCAATTACACTTGAAATTCTCTTTTCTTTCACTATTCTTTCAATTAAATCTACCCCCAAATGACATGCCTCCACTAATGTATTATTTTTCTTTCTGAAATAATCTTGGTGAGTGTGATATATTTGATATTATGAATAATATTGAACATATCAGCAAGCTAATTTTCATGTTTATACACCGTCTAATTTTGAAAATAAAAAAGCTTTGAATACAACTAATTAAAATATGGAATATATAGTATAAGATTTAGATTTCATTACAACTGCCTATACCTAAAGCAATTTGCTAAGCAAAACTTTTTGATGTATGTGGATGATTTGAATTAAAATAACACTCATCATAGCATGTAGTTCATTTAATAACATTTTAGTAGCTATAGTTGATAAAGGTCAAGTTTTAGAAACATAATAATTTCTAGTGAAATAGCCCATGAAATACATTGAAGAAAATAAGTAAGGTCAGTAGGGAAAATGTACTACTTAACACTTTGCTAGCATCACTCCTAATGAAATCCACAGCTTATCCTGTTTCCTCAACTTTAAGATGTCAATATCTGTAAAATATGCAATTGATTTAAACTTACTGATTCTTAGAAAAAAAAAAGCAGAAATAGTTGGCAAGTTTGCTTTGAAATCCACTGTAGTATGCATCCTAATTTAAGAAATGTTAACATATGAAGATCCTTGGTCTTGAGAAGTTGTGGTCAATGTGTATTTAAAATTTATGGTATTACAAATGAAACCCATGATATTACACCAGGTAACATTAAAATTATAATGAATCTATATTATTTAAAGCTGTTATACACATTATAAGTATATAATGAAAGAGTACAGTGTGACAGCAAGTAATTTTACTATCTTTCTAGTAAATTTGGGAAGTTCATGAAATACATCTTGAAATATTTCACGATGAGAATGTTGAATTTCTAGGCATGATTAATATAGCAACTGGGAAGTTTACATTTAATTTGTAAGAATAAAAATCATAAAAATAAAGAAATCATCATGAAATGATTTATTAACGCTACAGTTTTCCTTACCAATAAAATTAGGAGCAGAGTTTTAATTGAAAAATTAAATCTGATCTTAAGAAATATTAAATTGCATTTAGAGTTATAATCTTAAAACTTGAATTAGCATAGCATAGAATGAACTAATATGAAAAATTAGATATTAGTATATTAGATAAAGTATAGTTTTATTAGAACATGAGGGTTTCTAAGAACAAAGAGGATAAATAAGTAAAAGAATTAGTTTGCCATATTTATTTTGCCTAGTTTGTATTATGAAATCTGTTAAAAAATTTTTTTCAAACTTTTTGGTAATTCAAAGCTTTGCACCAAATGTCCATACAACAACTTCCAGATGTATAGAATGTTAACTTAGGGTGAACACTTTAACTGAAATACACACATCAATTCAGTACTTCTATTACATATGCATATAGATCCATATATATCTTCCTGTCAGCACAGAATTGTTACTGCTTCTGTGATCTTAGGGCAGAGGTAAAAGTCGCAGAATGGAATGAATTCAAATAATCTTAATTAGGCCTGCCTCATAGGCTTAATTCGATATGCAAAAGCTTACAATACAACTGGCTATAAAAAAAGCACAAACTTCTGATCTAAGAATCTTATTAGTTCTTTCTGAAATTCCTCTGCGTGGGTGTCTGTGTGTGTCAGTGAGTTAGGATAGTATCCCTTGCAGTTAGCTCTTCGGTTGTATTTTTGGCTACACTGTGTGCGCCTCTGTGCACAAGTGTATACGCGCACACACATGCTTGGTTGTGTCTACAGATTGTAGATCTGGAAGTGTTGTGAAGCTCACAGAAGTAAAAATTGAATGCCAAAATGTGTTGTGAATTTAGTTCTAAAGGGATATTTTCAAAATTAAGGTGTTTAATTTGATGTCTTTACTATGATCTAGTTTAACAATGTTTATGATTTGACAAAGTGAAGATTTAAAAGTAATACATTCACATAGCAATTTTAGTCATTTAGAGACATAGGTGTAGCTTGCAGAGAGGAAAAACCCACAAGATCATAGATATTTTTGATAGCCATGGTTTTTTCTTATTGAAATGTTTCCTTAATCTAACTCAAACTGTTTTGTCATTGATCACAAAAATTGGCAGTTTTTTCATATTGATGTTCTTGTTAATTTTTTTGTCACAAATAGTATTCTTTCTGTGTATCTTTTTCTACTAAAATTTGAGGTATTCTTTGTCATTCTTATTTAAAGCTATCTCCTTCTATATACATCTTACTTTATTTTGAGTTTCCTAGCATATAAACTTCCCTTGGACACTGAAGTTAGCTAGTTAGGAGAAAAAGAATGAGAATTTGAAAGACTACAGAGGCAACTCTCCTCCCTTCTCCTTTACTATGTATGAGGATGTCTGGTCTTTTGAGATTACTATACCTGAGTCCTAGATTCCAGTTATCAATTTACCATTCATAATCTTAGGTCTGAATTTTGCTGATACTTCTTTCATGAATTACCCCATGTAGTTCTGAATCCATGGCACTTTTCTATGTTTGCTTTGTGATTTTCCTTAGCAGTCATCTCACTGGGCTCTACTTCAGGTATGCTGTATGTCCTCTTGGTCTGCAAGTACAACTCAGTCACCAGCCCTGGTGTCCAAGATCAACATTAATAGTCTTTGTTTGTTATCCTCCTTTATGAGAGAGCATTACTCCATTGTGTATAAGTACATTTTCTTTATCTATTCATCTGTTGATGGAGATATTTTTAGTATCTTGTACAAAAAGAAGGCATAATATTAAAAAATTAATGAATAGGACAGGAAAAGAGGGTTATATCTCAGTGGTAGAGCACATGCTTAGCATTTGTAAGGTCTTTGGTTTGATACTCTTCACAAATAAATTAATTACAAATAAATAAAAAATTTTAATAGCAGAGTTTCCAGTACGTTAATAACTGTATTTTCTTGTCACTTTGTTATCCTATGTATACTTATTTTATATGTTTTATTTATAATGCAAATAAGCTTTTCTTTCTATGTTTAACTTAACATTTTTAACATCTGGATTTATTATATATTTTGAGATGTTTTCAAATGGTTTTAAACCAGTATAATACCTGAAGTATTTAGATTGGTTTTCTTTCTATATAAAAATCAATCAATGAGACTTTTTAAGAATTCAGTTTTCTCCCTAGACTCCATTATAAAATGGGAATTCATTTTTAAACATTTTATATTTATGGGTAGCCAGGGCATTTTGTATTTGTGAATAGTAAGTGATGAAATAGCAAACACAAAAGCAAATAAACCTATCAAATTTCAAAGCCATAAAAATAGATTATTCAGGTACAGGGAGGTGCTATTTTAAGAAAGAATAGAGGGTGAGAATATAGCTTAGTGACAGAGAGCTTGCCTAGCATTCACAAGGCTTGGCTTTGATCCCAGTGCCTCCCCACCACCAAGACAAAGTAATAGCACAATGAAAAGCAGTAAATTAAGAATACTTGTGTGCTGGGGTATGTGGCCCATTGGTAGCATGCTTACCTGTTATGCATGCTTCCTGTGTCTGATCCCTTGACACTACCAACTATATATTATTCTACAGTAGTTTATGTTTATCATCTTCCTTATGAAAATAAGGAAGATGATAAACATAATATGTGTATTTGTTAAATGTTTTATAGCATGAAAAATGAAAACTTCAGTTGGGAAACATAACATGTGGCTACCATGCAAATTCTGTTACATATTTGGTTCATTATAACTTTTGATTTTGAATTAAAATTGAATATGAACATGTCCTGGTGTTAGTGATACAATTATTTGTGGCTTGCATTCATAGCCACAAACTGAGGATATTGTTTTCTCTTGTCAAAGGATTTTGATTAATTATATTATATAAAATACCTATACATCTTTTTTGTCAATACTTGCAATTAAATTGTTTTACTGATATATAGAACACTATTATTTTCTTAGCTATAGTTACACTTTACACAGTTTCATTTCCCTCAAGTTAGCCACAGTCTGAAAAGGCTAAATGCAAAATTCCAGAAATAAACAATTTATAATTTTTTTCTTTTTCAGTATTGGAGAGTGAATTCAAATCCTGTATTCTGAGCTACACTCCCAACCTGGGATACTGTTTTTGTTGTTGTTTTTCTTTGCTTTATTTTGTTTTGAGACGGATCCCATTTAGTTGTTACGTTGACCGTGCTTCACTTAAACTTGCCTCAGCCCCTCAGTGCTGGGGTTGTAGGCATGTGCTACTGTGCTCCACTTACTTTGTACGTTTTAAGCTGCGTACCACTTTAAGCTGCATAATGAAATCTTGTGCTTTTCTATTCTGCCTCTTCCGAGAGTGAATTATTCCTTTTCATATGCTACTTATTATTTAGTCTTTCAGCAGCTATCATGATTATCATGGAATATAACAATGCTGCAATGCTTGTGTTCAAATAACACTTACATGGTGACCTGACACAGAACTGCAATGCCTGCGTCATTGTGTCATATCACATCTGCACGAGCTGCATAAGTAGGAAATTCTGGGAGATCTTATTCATATAACTTTTATTACAGTATCATGTTAAAATTGTTCAATTTTATTATTAATGTTAGTTTCTTAATGTAGCTAATGTGTAACATATATTTTATCCTATCTATGTATCTGATATAATTCATGTGTTGAAGTTTTCTGCCTTCCATGGTGTCTGGCTTCCACTTGAGTCTTGGAATGTCTCTCCCATAGACAAGGAA
>PVJX010004823.1:0-54829 GCA_004027295.1 Dolichotis patagonum
TTTTTTTTTTTTTTTTTGTACCAGGAATTGAACTCAGGACCTTGCACTTGCGAGGCAGGTGTTTATACCACTGAGCTACATCCCCAGCTGCCTAGAGTGGAAGAAAACGAGGTTTGCGTTCAGAGAAGTGTTGTCAGACACGAGTACGGAAGAGCCAAATTCTCTTCTTGTGCCATGGGGCAGGGAGCTACATGGCATGGTCGTTACTTTTAAATCATATATCAGCAATCTGCTCAATTTATCCTATTAGAGGTATAGTCTCTTTTTAAAGGTCTTACATTTATATAAGGCTTAGAATGTCCTTTTTTGTGTGTATGTGTCTTTTTGAGACAGGGTCTCACTATGCAGTTCAGGCTGGCCTTGAGCTCACATTGCAGCCCAGGCTGGTTCTCAAACCCCCAGAGATCCTCCTGCCTCAGCCTCCCAAGGGCTGGGATTATAGTCCTGTGACCTTAGAATGTCTTAAACATACACAGTAATGTAGTCCATAGAGTTTGTTTGTTTATCGAGCTGTCAAAGGAACTTTATTCATTAAAATCAGGGCAGAGACCCCTGGGGCCCTGGCTCCTTCTGCCAGGACCCCAGTGAAATGCACCCTGTGTACCGTTACGTAAGAAATGAGACCTGAGGCTCATTGTGGAGTGGTGTCCCTGAGCCCGAGGGCCCCACAGCCAGTAGACAGGCCCTGCCATCCGCCAGCTTTCGGATCTGCTTGGGACTGAGGCTCCCTAGAGCGTGGCCAGGCGGAGGTGGCTCTGGAGGCTCCTGAGAGGTTTTGTTCCCAAGCCTGAGAGGGCGTCGAGCTTCTGGCTGAACGCAGAGGTAGATGGTGCCAGGCCCGGAGTTGTCAAAATGCCCAGATGACCCTGATGTGTGGTGACTCCAGCTGGAGCCGTGGGGAGGGGTGAAAGGAAGCAGGGGACCAGCAAACCCCAGCAGGAACTCCAGCAGCAGGGAGGGGGCCCCGGGCCAGCCAGAAAAGACCCAGCCAGCAGGACCAGGGCCTTGCACAGTGACATCTTTGCCACCCTCAGCATCACCAGGACCAGCCAGGGACAGAGAAACCGGGTGACCTGCCCCACGCACACTGCAGTCTTCTGGACGGTCCCCTCTCGGGCACGGGTGTCAGCAGGGCAGGGTGGCACAGTCCCACTTGATCCCGGCAGGGGACCTGCTCCCTTGGCTCCCCTCAGGGAGGACGGCTGGGCACCAACAGGCAGCACTTGGAGGCCTCCCTCAGGGTGGCACCCGGGTGCAAAGCAGTCCCTGTCTCCGCCAGCACACAGCCAGCAATGCCCAGAGGGGGTCAGTGAGGCCAGCAGCCCTGGTGCTGGCCGGCAGAGGGTCCGGAGGAGGACGGCAGTGGCCACAGCACTGCTGAAACATGGGCCACGGTGACCGTCACCCCCCACAACATCCCCGTCACGGCGTCCCACGGGACCGGTACCTAGGAGGAGGGGTCCTGGGTGACTGAGGCAGACGCTGGCCAGCCTGTTAGCCACGCAGACCACTAGGCTCATGGCAGTGGCACAGATGTCACAGGCCCATGGGAAAGCATGACCATTGGGGCCACCGTGAGGACACCCCCGGGGCAGGCCATGCTGGCTCTGCAGAGCCCCAGGGGAGGTCAGGTGCCCCAGGCCAGAGAAGCAGCTTGGGAGCAGCGGCCACAAGGACGCAAGCCCCCAGATGTGAACCAGACCAAGGTTCCACAAGGGCCAAGAGCAGGACCCCGGGAGTGCCGGGGCGGGCGCTGTGGAGGAACCCTCCGGCAGGACGCTGAGATCCAGTCCCGGGGTCATCCTGTCCGGCACCCGGCCGGGCCCCACCACCAGGTGCACAGAATCCCCACTAGGCTGTGCGGGCTTGGTGCAGAGACACCTGGCCCCAGCACAAGTGTCGCCAACACTGTCAGCATTCTGGGGCATCGAGGATTCACCGGGAAGGACAATAAGCAGTGTCTAACCCGGGAGACCAAGATCTAAGGCAGACATGGGCCGGCGTGGAGTTGTAGTAGGGGAGGGGCCAGGGGCTACTCCAAGAATCCTGTTTTTTAATGTTTACTTTGAGACAGGGTCTTTCTATGTGGCCCAGGCTGGCCTAGCCCTCATGGAGGTCCTCCTGCCTCAGCCTCCCAAATGCTAGGATTTCAGGTGTGCACCACTATGCCCAGCTCCAACAGAGTTTAAAAAGAATTAAGTTATGATATCAGAGGATAGAAAGAGATATTATTTAAAAAACTGTTATGTTTTTCTCACCGTTAGTTAAACTGACTCTACTATCAAAGAATACAGTTGCCTTTTTCCTCTTAATAGACTTTTCAGACCTATTTTCTATATAATAGAAACTAATATCGTGTTCCAAGTAAATCCCTATATTTGTATTTTACATTTCAAAATACACACATGTAAAGCATGCGCTACTGTGCTTTTAGTTTTGCTCGGGCATGGCAGGGTCTCTGGGGGACTCTATGAAGTCGGTCATCTGGGGTAAGGAGACTCCTTGCCACCTGCAAGCCAGGGCCAGGCGGCTCCTGTCACGGTGGCAGCCTGGCTGGCATGATGTCACCGGGCCTAAGCTGTCGTCTGCAGTCCTTGAGCGGCCTCTCCCAGCAGCCACCGCGGCAGGTGGTCGGATTGAATTCCCTGGGGTGCCTCTGGGTCACGCGCCTGTCCCGGAGTCACGTGGTGTCTCCAAGGGCGTGGCTGCGCCTGGGTCCCATGGTGACGGGGTTCCCTGCGGGGAGGCGCAGGGACCCTTCCCGAAAGCAGGGTAGATGCCCCACGGCGGGCGTAGATGCCGGATACTCCATGGCAGGGTGCCAAAGTGCTTTCCGCAAAATCACTTTCTGCAAATCCCAGGAGCCAAACAGACGCGCATGCGCCTGATCACTTACTGCAGGCCGCTGAAATGATCCGCTGGCCCCGCGGGCGCGCTAACCGCACGGGGACCATGGCTGGTCTCTTGCTCGGTCCTCTGCACTTGACACGCAGCCTGGCGCATAATAGCTGCTCAGCGGTGACCTCTGGGGTCTTCTGCCCTCTGCTCACGGTTCCCTGGCACCTTTTCCCAAAGCTCAGAACTGTGTGTCTCGGTTGGACGTGGTAGTGCGCCCCTGTTGTCCCAGCACTCAGGAGGCTGAGGCAGGAGAGTCACTGCACATTCGAGACCAGCTTGGCTCCTTAGTGAGTTCAAGACCAGCCTGAACTGTGTAGTGAGCCCCTGTCTCAAATAAAGAAACAAGAAGACCTCAAAATTGTCCCCGTCTTCTGGCCATGGACTCATAGAAGCCCACAGGTGGCTCAGAGGCCGTGTGTGGGAGCTCAAGTCCTTATCACTTAACATTTCTCTTCCAGGATGGCACCATCGTGCAGTCAGTCACCTGCTCTCCTGGATTGCAGCGGGTACCACAGCCTGGGGTGACTGAGCCTGCTACCCACGTACCTCCCCAGCCCCGGGCACCCACCTGCCCTGCACCAGGCCTTTCCACCCTGGGTCTGTGGGGCTGAGGATGTGGCCCTGAACCCTGAGCCCACAGGCTTTGAGCTGCACAGCGCTGGCTCGCAGCCTTGGAGCGCATGCGCCCCTGCGTGCGGCCCCTTCTCCAGCGCTGGCCAATGTCTTCCTGCCTGGAGGCCACGCTGGCTACCGGAAGCCCCTGCGCTGCACACGCGGCCCGGCTCAGCGCGGCTCTGGGCTCCAGCGGCCGCGCGCTTTCCTGCTGGGGTCCCTCGGTCCTTTGTGTTTCCGTGCGGCTGGTTATGGGTTCCTAGGAGCAGGAAGGTGGGTGACCACGGCAGGGCCTCTGTGGCAACACAGGAGGCACCTTCTGTACCCACCCCCGGCCTGCAGGCGCCCAGAGGCAGGGACCATGACGAGGCCTTGCTCTCCCTCTGGGACTCCAGCCAGAGCGATCCCAGGCTCCTTGATGGCCACGTGCAAGGGCCAGTGGGCCAGCGACAGGAGGACTGGCAAACTTCACAGAGGGCCACATGGCTGCTGTCACACCGGAGGGCAGCCGCAGATGACACACAGACGCAACTGTGTTTATGAGGCGGCCGGCAGGCGGGGTCGGCTCGCGGACTGGAGCGGCCAAGCCCACCCTGGGGACAGTGTCCACCCCTGCTGTGCTCCCGGGAAGAGCTTGCAGGCCTACATGGCTACCTGGGGACCAGGCCTTGGCCTCCTTCTTACCCTGGACTGCCCATCACTCCACGTGGACACACGGTCATCTGCCTTCTGGGCAGAGCAAGGACAACGGGCGGTCAGCAGGGACGGCCACGCGGCGCACTTCCGGGGGACACGCTTGCAGCCTCATCCGCCCTCTGCCAGGCTTGCCTCACCTGTCCTGGCCAGCCGGGCCCCTGACATCTGTCCCTTCAAGCCAGATGTGCTGGGCATCCATCCGGGCACTTGGAGGGAGTCAGTGGCCTGGATGGTTAATTTTAAGTGGCAACTTGACTGCGACACCATTCTGCAGCTGTGGGGTGCGGTTTGGGTCCTCCGAGAGCGTTTCTGACGCCGTCTGCGCTTGGGTTGGCGGCAAAGGAAAAGCCACAGGCCTTCCCCAGTGGGTGGCCTCAGGTGACCCCTGGAACCACCTCCTCCCACCCCGATGTCAGCTTCTCTCCCCTTTGGGCTTGGAGTAAAGTGATGGCTCTTCCTGGGGCCCACCCTGCCGGTCTGTCAGCCTCCCCCGGCCTCGGCACACAGATCCCCGGACTTGTCAGCCTCCGCCACCCTATGGGACACCTGGGAGAAAGCATGGGGATTTTATTTTATGATAGGAAGGGGACAGGGAGATGACAGCTGAGGCATCTGGCGTGTGCAGGGAGTGGGGTGGGCACTGGTGGTCTGCCCAGGACACTGCCAAGCTCCCATCAAGCCAGGCACACACCTGTGAATCCAGCACACAGGAGGCTGAGGCAGGAGGATTTCCATGAGTTTGAGGCCAGCCTGGGCTACATAATGAGACATTATCTTGAAAAAATTAAAAAGAAGGTTGCATTGAGTGGCTTTGTGGATATGGGGACTTGGCAGGGACTGGGGCGGGAGGAGCCGTATGGACACCCCTGTCCCACCAGGTCAGTCTGTGGTCACCCATGGCTCCCTCTGAGGGTGGCTTTGCCCTAAGTATAGGTGGGACCGTGCACTTTAAGAGGAAGAGGAGAATGAATGTGGGGGGGGGCGTCAGTGATGTCACCACACAGTCACCACATACAAGTGGACACCACAGCTGCCCCCCGAGGTGAGGATCAAGATGGGGAGGCGGGTAGCCCTGAAATCGGGGCTTGGGGGAGGCGGGCCGGTCGTGGAGAGCACAGGTGTGGCATGGGGCAGCTGGGACCCTCCTGGCCGGGCTGGGGGTGAGGAGCCTTCTCACCCTGTGCTTGCCTGGGGCAAGAGGGAGAAGGGAGAAATCAAAGGTCAGGCGCAGGCAGGCTCTTCTGAGGAAAAAAGATGAAGGAGGAATCTCTTTACTCAGAAAAAAATTAATATAATATTGCCCGTGTGTGCCTGACAACAAGGTGGGGTGTCCAGGAAGCCGGAAGGGGGTAGAAAGGAGTCCCCCATCTGCCTTAGGGTGGCAGCCAAGGGCTGAAGGGCGAGGCTGGGCCCTGACCTGCAGTTTCCCCTGTGGCCACCAGGTGGCAGGCCCGCCCGCCGCTAGGGGACTCAGCGCTGGAACCTGGGGTACACTTGGGTGAGTTTGCTTATTCAGCCGTCATTTATTTATCCACTCCTCCGCTCACGGTCTTTCTTTCCTAAGCACTTGCGGTTTCACAGGTGTGCCAGCGGGACGAGGCGGATGGCCCCGGTCCTGCAGGCTGCCCTGGAGGTGGTCGTAGGCCAGGACTGCTGCTACCAGGGTCTTTGCCCGCTGCAGTCACACGGGCGAGTGGCCCTTGCCCTGCGCTCCATGCCAGAGCCAGTGGGCAGTGGGCCCTGGGCAAGGTTTGGGTCGCCTCCCTGCTCAGCCTCAGGTGGCCACCACAGGGCGCAGGTGCAGCCGCACAGTGGTCCCTGGGGCTGAGGTTTCCCCATCTCTGTTCTTCCTCCGGCCAAGCCAACCTCAAACCACCCTGCGCCGTGCTGGCGGCGTTCGCAGCTGTCCACCCAGACGGCACAGGTGGGCACCCAGGGACTGGCCTCAACCGCAGAGGAAGACCCTGGGCCACCTCTGCGAGGGCCGCAGGAGGCCCCGTCTGCTCTCCAGGACTCTCATCCAAGCCGGAGTGTGGCCCGCATTGAGGGTTAAGCCCCTCTGGGGCTCCTTGCCCAGCGGGCTCGGTGCCCCATTTCCTGACAGCCTGCCAGCTCCCGCGCTGGCGTCCCCCTTCCGGTTCTCCTGTCCCAGCTTCCGGGCAGCAGGACCCCCTCCCTTGCCAGCTTGTCCCTGGCCCCTCCTGACTCATCCTGCAGCTCAGCTGCCCACAGCCCCGGCTCCGGGCCGTTAGCCCCACAGAAGGGGCCAACCTTCCCCCAGAGTCCCTGCTTTAAAGCTAGGCTCACTGACTGCCCCCCCTGAAAAGCCCTCTGAAGGGGGGGTGGGCAGCACCCCAGCCGTGCCAGGTGGATCCGGGTCTTATCAGCTCATCGCATTCCGCGCATTCCCATCCCCCGTGGGCAGAGTGGGGGAGGAATCTGCTGGGCTTCCCGGGTTGGGGCTGCGTTCCTCCTTCCTGGGTTTCTCTCCGGCGCTGCTGCCGCTGCTGCGGGCTCAGCGTCCTCGTGTGGCTCCCACTGTGGGCTCCGGGTCGAGCGCTTCCTTCTCTAGGGCTGTCTTTCCTTTTCTGCTCCATTCTTTCCCCTCCGACCTCTCCCCACTCTCTGCTTTCTCCTCTCTGTCTCCCCTGGACTTTGTGGGGAGAAGCTGAGACCAGGCCAGGGTTCCCTGCGGGCCCTCATCGGGTACTCTGGTGTCTGCGTTCCCGCGGAGAGGAGGATTCCCTGCAAAGCCTCCTTCTGAACCCACGGGGCTGGGGTTGAGAGCCCCCCTGCCCTGCCTGTCGCCTGCACCTGGCTCCCCTTTGCCTCAGGCTGGATGGGGCACTGCCTGCCCCTCTCTTTCACACAGATCTGTGGATCTTTCACCCAGCACTTGGACAGGGCTGTCCACTCCTGAAACAAGCACAGCACAGCCCTCTGCCCATGGTCACCTCCCTCTCCTGACTGCAGTGCAAAGGCTGAAGGAAGCTGACCCTTGCCTGACTGGTCCCACAGTCACCGGAGTCGCTCCCTTCCAAAGCAACTCTTCTTGGTATTTCAGTTAAACAGGAGCGGCTGGTTCGTGGACAGTCTCCCTGCCTGCTGCAGGCTCCAGGTCCTTGGAGCTTTCTCTGATCAGAAAATTGTGTCCATACAAGTGGCACTATGAAGAGTCCCTAACACACACACAGGCACGCACGCACACACACACTCACATGCACACACACACCAGGCCTAACGGTGAAAGGTTCAGTGCTTTCTTACTAAGATGGAGAGCAGACGAAGTTCCCACTGTCACCCCTTCTGTCCAGCTCTTCTGACTCTAGCAGGGCAGTTGGGCATAAAAAGTTAAAAGGAGAGGAAAGAGAGAAATAAAACTGCTAATCCTGTGGGCTGGGGATTTAGCTCAGTGGTATAAGCGCCTGCTTGGCAGGCATGAGGTCGTGAGTTCCATCCCTGGTACCAAAACAAAACGAAACTGCTAATAGTTATGCAACACAGTGGTACATAGCAAAACAGCCCGAAATATGCAGACAAACTATTAGAATAAATGAGTGAATTTAGCAAAGCTATTGGATGCTAGAGTAGTATAAGAAATGAAATGTTTTCCAGTTGCCTACCAATGTGCAATTAAAGAGAGGAATGGAAAGGACAGAAAATCCTAGCGCTCTGGGAGGCTGAGGCAGGAGGATTACAGGTTAGAGCCCAGCCCGGGCAACTTGATGACTTAGAAAAAGGCTGTCTCAAAATAAAAAAGGGCTAAGGATATAGTCAGTGTAAAGTTCCCTGGTTTAGTCTAAAAAAAAAAAAGAAAGAAAAAAGATAACATACATGCACCATGAAAATACCAAACACCTGAATACATCTAACCAGAAAAGTACAAGGGCATTACTAGACAGAAAATTACAAGGTGTGACTAAGAGATACTTAAATACGTGTAAATTAACGAAAAGGTACCATGTTCATGATTTGGAAGGTTCAGTATCATTAAAATGTCAGTCCCGTCCAAATCAATCTCTAGAGTCCACGCAACTCCAATCAAAACACTAGCGGGATTTTTTTTCTGCGTGTGCATGTGAGTGTGTGCCTGTAAATTGATAAGTTGATCATAAAATTTATATAGAAATATAAAGAAGAGCCAAGGCACTTGGAGTTTATATCTAGCTGTTCCCCAGGGGGCCTCGAGCCGGAGGCGTGGCTTCTGTCAGAGGTTGGATCCTGGTGGTGCCGGAGCTGAATTGCTGATAGGAGCCGGGGCCAGGCCGGAAGAGGGAGTCACTGGGGGCGTGGCCTGGGAGGGGCCTCTCCCTCCTTGGCCCCTCCCCCTCCTGCTTCCTGCCCACCATAAGGCGAGCATTCTTCTCCGCCAGGCCTTTCCACCCAGCCATTGACCGTTCAAGGACTGAAACTCATTCTTTTCTTTCTTTCTTTTTGTCTTTTTGAGACAGGGTCTCACTCTTCAGTTCAGGCTGCTCTTGAGCTCACTTTGTAGCTCAGGCTGGTCTCGAACCTACAACAATCCTCCTGCCTCAGCCTCCGGAGTGCTGGGAGTATAGGTGTGTGTCACCACGCCGAGTTCCAAGGACTGAATCTTCTAAAACATGAGCCAAAAAAAAGCAAAACCGTGAGCCAAAATGAACCTCTTCTCTTTTAAATTGTGGGCTTGATGTCCTGTCCAGCAATGAAAAAGTGACTAAGACAACACTCTTCAAACATGAGCAAAGCTGGGAGAGGTTCAGTGTCGAGGACTAACAGGATGTGGCAGTCACGGGTGGACTTGTGGAACATGACAGAGACCCATGAAATGGGTACATGAAAATACTGGCGTTTGATTCTTTTTTGAACAAAGTAGATATTGCTATGCTATGGTGGGAAAAGCAGGATCTTTTCAATCAATAGTGATTGATCGATTAGATATTCATTTGGGGGAAAAAAGATGCCTTGATCCCTACCTCATCCTGTACATGAAAATACAATTCTGTGGGCCAGGGTTTTAGCTCAGTGGCTTAAGCGCCTGCCTGGCAAGCGTGAGGTTGTGAGTTCAATCCCTAGTGCCAAAAAAAAAAAAAAAAAAAAAAAAGAAAAAGAAAAAGAAATTCAGTGAAAATACAATTCTTTGTGGAGCATATAGCTAAATATAAAAAGTAAAACAACTAAAAGCAAAGCGTATCTTCATGACATTAGGGTAGACAAGAGTTCTTAAACAGGACACTAAAAATGCTAACTGAAAGGAAAAAGCCGATAACTTACTCTTTTCTGGGAGGGGGTACTGGGAATCGAGCTCACGACCTCACACTTGCCAGGCAGGCACTTGTGTTGCTAAGCCAAATCCCCAGCCTGATAACTTACCCTTATTAGAACTTCAGGTTGTGAAAAATCACTATTAAAAACATGAAAGGGAGCTGGATATGGTGGTGCACGCCTGTCATCCCAGCACTTGGGAGGCTGAGGCAGGAGGATTGTTGTGAGTTTGAGACCAGCCTGGGCTACAAAATGAGCTCAAGGCCAGCCTGAGCTGCATAGTGAGACCCTGTCTCAAGAAAAAGACAAAAAAGCGGGGGGAGGTCCAGGGATATAGCTCAGGGGCACAAGTGCTTGGCTGGCAAATGTGAGGTCATGAGTTTGATCCCTGGTACCAAAATAAATAAATAAGTTAAAGAACGTGAGAGGTCAGGCATCAGTGTTGGAGAAGATATTTGCCACGTGAAGGATTTGTGTTCAGAACTCGTGAAGTCTCACGGATCAATAGGGCAGAGACCGACAGCGGGCCGGGGGCCGGAACAGGCACATCACTAACAAAGCTTCCCAAATGCCCCATCGTGGTGTGGGGAGGTACTTAGCATCATTAGTCACCAGGGAAATGAATAAACCGCGTGGGCTAAGCTGAAGAAGGCTGCCCCAACTGCACGCTGGCGGAGCGGGAAGGATGCAGTGCATTTGTACCCACCAGTGGGCTGTGAACCGACGGCCACTTTGGAGAAGTGAGTCACAGCTCTTGACCGAGAGCTGCACATTCAGGCACGGGGCCTGCACTGTGCCCACGAAGACATGCACCAGAATGTTCGCCACAGTGTCACTGCCAGCAGCCTTCGCTGTGCAAGAACTAAGCCAGATAGCTGACCGTCAGCAGCACAAGGCAGTCAATGTTGGTCGGGCCCTGGGGTAGAATACTATACAGCAGGGCAAAGGAACAAACCACACACAAGAAACGCTGATCAATCTCACAGGTTTAGCACTGTGAAAGAAAGGGAAAAAAGCCGGATATGCTGGGCACGGAGGCACAGGCCTATAATCCCAGCAGCACTCAGGAGGCTGAGGCAGGAGGATGGCCACTGAGTTCAAGACCAGCCTGTTTGCTGTGGTGAGAACTGGCAGCAGAATTCCTTGGAGAGAGGGTGACAGCTCTTCCGGAAACGAAGTCTCCAGGCCCAAGACCACTCAGGACAGAGTCCCTGAGGAGAGATGTGGAGAGGGGCCCAGGACTGGGGACCGGTGGACGGACCGGCTCCCTCCCTCCTCTGTCACCCCACCCCCAGAGGACCCCCAGCTCCCACAGCCTTGGGGCACTGAAGAGCAGGAGGACTGAGGTCCCCAGCTGGCTGACAGGTGAGTGCCCCCAGAAGTGGGGTGGGTGGCACTTGGTTGGAGTCTGGCCCTGCAGGACTCAGGTGCCCATGGCTGTCCCTGCGGCTCCCAGGAAGCAGCAGGGGCTCGGCGGATTCCCTAAGGCCCGTCCTGCGTGACTCAGGGCTGCCTGAGGCCTGGCCCTCCAGCCAGAAAGGGACATGGGACGTGTGGGGGGTGTTGGAGGCCAAAGGTCGAGATGGCTGGAGGACACCGAGGGATGGGTTTGAAGGACAGCCGGTACTCCCCCCCACCCTACCCGGGCCGGTGTCCCTCGAAGCCTGGGATTCAGCACGCAGGCCCCAGTCCCGGGAGTCAGCTGGCCCGGAGTGGCAGGGCTGAGCAGCCAGCTGCCTGCAGTGAATCCTGGGCAGCTTGAGGAGAGCGGGCACTGAGGGCTTGGCAGTGGCACCCACAACGTGACATGTGCACCTCCCAGGGCGAGGCTGCAGGACTCTGTTGCCTTTGATTGGCTTCAGTATCCAGAGCTGCTGCTGGGGCTGTGCTGGCTGTCATTAGGACCCAGTAGGGGTTGTGTTTCGGGGTCACTGTTGCTCAGATGCAGCTTTGGGGCATCTACTGAGCAGATGAGTCTTGGGGGGCTCCAACCTCTTTATATGGGGGGGTGAGGTGGCACCTGTTTGCCTGCTGTGGTAAGGAGCCTGCAGGAGTGTGAGGGGCATCAGGGTGGGTGAACCCCGCCCCCAGGAAGATGGGGCCCCCTCATCCAGGCTTACCCAAATGCCGCCTCCTCCAGCAAGCCTTCCGGGCGGCCCTCACTCTCCTCCCCAGCTCCCACCCAGAACCCAGAGCACAACAACCCCCACCCGAGTGGGGTGTCTCCCAGCTTAGCATGGGTGGGCAGCTGAGCAGAGGCAGACAGTGCTCTGGGTATCCCCAAGACCCCAGTGAGGACTCACGCAGAGGACGAACCCTAGCATGCTAGGTACGCACTCTGCCACGGAGCCACGCACTCTGCCATGGAGCCACGCACTCTGCCACGGAGCCATGCAGCACCTCTTGAGGGAACCAAAGGGAGGACAGGAGCTGGGAGAGACAGAAGCTGGGGGAGAAGGAGCCTCGGGGCTGGGAGGGTGCTGCCCCCCCCATGGCCTCATTTCCCTCTCCAATTCGAGGAGGAGCTGCCCTGGCCACCCTGGCTTGGGATCCCCAAATGCACGGAAGACCTGCTCCCTTGGCCGGGCCGGGCAGAGGTCCAGGATCTTTGCACCTCCCTGCTCCCCCGTCCCGGCACCTGCAGGCAGCCCTGGGTGTGTCTCTGGGCTTTGGTGCCGGATATGTGACCATGTGCCCTGGGAGGTGACCCTTGTGCCCCCAGACAGTGCCCACACCCCTGTCAAGCTCCTTGATTATTTTTTCCTGTTGGCTTGGCCCCTAGGGTCGGCCTCCCACCCACCCAGGATGGGAAGCAGACAGCAGCTCTCAGGCCCCATCCTGGCCCCGGAGGAGCACTTGGCTGGGGGCTCCATTTGCTGAACTGGGGGCCTGGGAGAGACCGATCCCACCCGCACCGACATCCGGGGAGCCAGGGAGGCCCCTTCCTGCCCCAGCTCCTCGGCCTCCTCCCCGAGAGAGCAGCCCCAGCACGCTGGGGACTTGGGACGCAGCCAGGCGGCGGCTGGGGGAGGGATGGGGCAGCTACCGTTCCCCACCCGGCAGGCTCCTGCCTGGGCCGCCCCTCCCGCCCCGCTGCCCCAGTGAGAAGAGTAATGACCGAGCAAGGGGCTGACCCCAAGGCCTTGGCTGTGGGCCCAGAGCTAGGAACGCTGTCCGTAAATATTTGGGGAGTGAATAATACCCGCCCTCCCCGTGCAGTGCAGCAGCCCTTTCCTGCAGCCCAGAAGCCCTTCTCCAAGGAGGAGGCCGGGGTGTCCACCCTACCAACATCTGGACCGCCAGACAGGTCTGGTCACAGGCAAAAACAACATGGTCTTTGTCAGCCAGGGGCAGCCTGCTCACATCCCCTGCCCCTGGGCTGGCCTCGGGCCTCTGTGTCCCGGAACGGTCCTTCTGATAGGCCACTGCCCTGCAGGGACTCCTGACCGTGACTCTGGGACCGAAATGACACCTGGCCTGGCCTGGTGGTAACCATGCCCTTCCTGGACTGCTGCCCACAACCTAGAAGAACTCAGCCGGGGGTGGTGGGTGTCCCTGAATGAGCTCTTGGGGTTCCCTTTTTGCCCCTCGGAACTTGACCTTCTTTGACCTTTCTCTCTGCTCTGGCCTCAGGTCAAGGCGTGGGAATATTCTGAGCTCCATCTCTGGCCCCAGAGACTTTGCGGTCACTACCAGCCACCTGCCCTGGGATGGCCAGAGTCGCCTCAGATGGTCTCTGGGTGACTCTGGGGCTTGGGAGAGGCTGCCCTAGGCTGGGAGAAATGTGGGGAGCTGGGCAAAGGCGGTGGGAGGTGCTTTGCTAGCTGCCCCTAGGTACAATTCCACCTCTAATCTCATTTCCTGAGATTCTCTTGGCCCACTTCCTGGTTGTGTAATATTAGGCAAGTTCTTGAAATCCTCTAACGCTGTTTTCTCATCTGTATAACTGGAAATAATAGCTGATCCTGGTGACATGCGCCGGCATCCCAGCACTTGGGAGCTGGGCACTTGCTTGAACCCAGAAATCTGAAACCACCCAGAGTGAGACTTTGCCTCCAAATAAAAGACAAGAAGAGCTAGGGCTGTAGCTCAGTAGCAGAGCACTTTTGCTTGGTTTGATCCCCACCGCAAAACTAATTAAATAAACTGGAATAATAATAGGACCTCACTTGTAGAATTTTTTTAAAGCATCGGGTAAGGTACCTATGCAATGCATTCGGTATAGAAGAGAGGACATAGTAAGTGCTCAATTAAATGCCAGCTAGTAAGATGGAAAAGCAAGGTTCCCTTCCCTAGTTGCCTCAGCCCTGAGCTATGGTGGCAGGAGCTGAACGAGGAGGGTGTGCTCTGTTCCACGCACCTGGCCCTGACCAGGCCACTTCCTTCTGCCCACTGGGCCTCCACGTGTGGTACCTCCCTCCCACACCTGCTAGCCTTGCCTTGTGGTTGCCCGCCCTGTCCATCCAGGAAGAGGGACATAAACACGGCTGGTGTGGATCAGGGCCTGGCATCATTTCCAGAAGCCACAGCTCTCTGGGGGCTTCAGTCTGCCTGGTGGTGTGACATGGGACCTCTCTGGTTTGATTGCATTTCCCCAGTGACTAATGTCATTGAGCGCCTTTTATACGTGTGTTGGTCCCTGGATAGCTTCTCTGGAGAAGTGTCTGTTCAGATCTTTTTTAACCCCCTCTCTGGTGCCAGTCACTAGACCCTCCTCCCAATTCCATTCCCCCCACCCAACACCCTGTCACCCTCTAAATTCGGCTCCAACCGTGCGATTCCGCTTAACCCTTCTGTGGCCCCCCATTTCTTGTAGCCAAACTTGGGAGATTCTGCTGGGTAGGACAATTTGCTTAGACATCAAAGAGGCTCCTTTGAAGGTGGTTTCGTGGTTAAGCCATGCTGAGTATTGGGCAAAGCTGCGTACAGGAACCTGTTCCAGGAATCTGCCAACACGGGTTAGCACGTGCAAGGCTCAGGGAAACCCCAAAACGGAGGGTCCCCTCTCTCATCTCCCAAACTCATTTGATGATAGACTCACACACCTGCCCCTTTGCATTTCATCTTTTACGACTTGATAGAAACAGAATTCACATATTAGACAATGCTCTTCTATGGCTCAGTGGTTTTTAGCAGCCCCGATCCTCATAGCAAGGTCTCAGTTAACTGCGGATGACACGCTAGGTGTGTACACCTGGGTGTGTGTAAAGCACACTCTGATAGCCACACAACAGTGAAATCACCTAAGGATGCAGTTCTCAGAACATGTCCCACATGTCCCACTGGCTGGGCACACCTGTGCCCCTAGCACTCGGGAGGCTGAGGCAGGAGGATCGCTAGGAGTTTAAGGCCAACCTGGGCTACACAGTGAGACCTTGTCTCAAAAAGACAAAGAAAAAGAGGTTCATACCCTTTGGCTACCACGTCCAATCTGTCCACCTTGCACCTGCTCCTTCTTTAGTTATGGACCTTGCTTCGGTTGTCCCCAGTATGAGGGACACTGCTATGATTGCTCTTGTGCTGTTTCTGGGTGGCTGTGCCTCTATAGGGACAAGCAGAATTGTTGTTCAGAGAGTCACTCAGACACTCACCCGCTCGACGCACTGCCTGGCAGAGATGGAGGCTCTGAGTCCTCGGGTTTCACCACACTCCTTCCCTGACTTTTTGCCCTTGGGGGTCCCCTGGGTGCGGCAGGCATCTTCCGGTAATTCCTGTCCCCCTGAGGCCTGTGACCCGAACAGCTTTGCAAGTTCTTGTGCCCATTTCTATGACTTCTTCGCAGAAATGGAGATTTTACATCTATTCAGATCCTTTGTCTGTTTTTAAATCGGGCTGCTGGTCTTTTTAGTACGGAATTGTAAGCATTGAACTGTGAGGGGTCTTTCTATGTGCCAGACACAACCCCCTGATCACACATGTGTGTTACCGATATCTGATTTCATTCTGGGACTGTCTCTCGATTTCTTGATGGTCTCCTTTTTTTTTTTTTTTGGTACCGGGGATCAAACTCATGACTGTGCGCTGACAAGGCAGGCGCTTATGCCACCGAGCTAAATCCCCAGCCCTTTTTTTTTAATTCAAGAGGCCATATCTTTATTATTATTATTATTATTATTGGTACTGGGGATCGAACTCACGACCTCGTGCTTGCCAGGCAGGTGCTTACACCACTGAGCTAAATCCAGGCCCAATGGTCTCCTTTGAGACACAACAATGTTACGTTTTGATGAATTCAGTTTATCTGGTTTTGTTTTTCTTTTGTTGCTTATACTTTTGGTACTTGTCTAGTAATGCATTGCCAAGTCCAGAGATTTATCCAGAGATAAATCCAAAGATTTATTCCCATGTTTTCTTCTAAGAGTTTTACAGGTTTGGCTTTTACACGCATGTCTATTTTGAGTTAATTTTGATATATGATCTGAGGGAGAGGCTGAATTTTTCTTTTTTTGAGATAGGCTGTTGCTAAGTCACTAAATTTTCCAGAGCCAGGTTTGAAATTATCATCCTCCTGCCTCAGCCTCCCAGAGTGCCGGGTTACAGGTGTGCACCGCCACACCCAGTTCCACTCCATTCTTTGCATGTGGATATTCAATCCTCCCCCGGATTCTGTGTTTACAAAACTCCTGGGACTCCAGTGCCCCAGGAAACACCAGCTGAGAAAAGCAAACCTGGAAGATCCCAGGCCCTCTGCCCCGGACTCTCCGCCCCAGCAAAGCCCTGCTCTCCTGTCAGCTTTACTGATCGCCGGGCTCTGCGCCCCCACTTCATCCGCACCAAAATGTTTACTCTGCTGTTCGCTGAAATAACAAGTTAGCGAGTGGGCAAAGGAATTAACAGCACCGCACCGTCCCTGCTGGAAGGGACCCGGGTTGGGGTGCGTTCCGGGACCGCGGTGTGATCTGAAGGAAGGGATTTTCTGTGACTCATGGCGGGGCCATTAGCTAGGGCAGAGGCCACCCGGGCGGGGCCCGCTGTCCCTCAGCCTCTCCTCCTCGCCTCCTGCCTGGCCTCGGTAACCACTCACATGCTCGCCGTGCCTCTGTTGGGCCTGGCTTGGGCTCTGCTGAGACAAACAGGACCAGAGCCCAGTCCCTGCCCTGTGTCCCCTCCTGGCCGGGAGCAGGGACAAGGAGGCTGCCTGGCAGGGCGCATCTGGGCTTCAGACCCTCCCGTCCTGCCTGTCGCGCGGCGCCATCCCCTGGCTCTGGCCCAGCTCTCTCTGTCCCTCTGAGCGAGCTCGGGGCGCAGGGCGGGTCGGGAGGAAGGGCCCTGGGCCATGTCATTTCCTGACACCCTTGTTTGCCGGGTGCCCCTCACTTCTGGTTGCTGTTTCCGTCCTGCCCACGGCCCCCCTGGCTGAGTCCTTCTCCCTGATGCTGTGTGAGCCAGGGCACGTCACAAACCCCGGCCGGGCCTCGGTCTCCTCTTCTGGAAGAGGGGACAGGACAGCCGACCTCACAGGCTTGCGGTGTAGACAAAAGGAAACAGTCCTCGTGAAGGGCCTGGCTCCAGAGCCTCCCAGTGAAGCTGGGACTCCTTTTCTCAGCCTGCACGCTCTAATTTCTTCCTCCAGGTAGTCTTCCAGGCTGCCCCCTTCCTCCTGACGCCTTGGCCCTGGGCTCTGGGCTGCTTCTCATGTCCGGCCTCAGTTTACCCTCAGCAAACCAGAGAGTCCACGTGATTATCACCTCTTTGCACATAAAGCAGGGGAGGGTTGAGAGGTGAGTCGGGCCTAGGGGGTCTTGGGGTGAAGGGCCTCCTGTCTGGGGGTGGTGCAGGGCCCAGGCACTGTTTGCACACAGTGAGGTACGTAGGTGTGCAGGAAAGCCACCCAGAGAGGGCCACCCGGAAAGCTACAACAAGGGTGCTGGAGGAAGGAGAGGCAGAGCTGTGGCCTATGGGAATTGGGACCCACGGGGCACCTTGGGTGACATCTCAGCAAGTGGCCCAGCCTGGTCACATGGAGCCAGGCCAGCATGGTCTAATCAATGAGACAGGGATAGTAGCCAAGAATCTCTCTCTGCTGGTGAGCTTGGGGTGGACTCCTTTGGGGTCCGGGCCCCTGTCCCTGCTCTGAAAGATTGCCAGCTGGCCCAGCATCTCCACGCAGGTGGCCCTAGGGCTCCCAGAATCCCACCAGCCACCATCTCTTGCCACACTGTCCCTCCAAACATCTACAAGGCCATGTGTATCTCTCCCAGCCCTCACCTGCATCACCCACCCGGATAGGCCCGGGGCTCTGCCAAGCTGTCAGCTCAGTCCCTGGAGGCCGTCTACTCCCCATGGTCCCAGGCCAGCACCCTGGAGCCAAACCCTGCCCGGCCCTGTCCTGCCCAGCATGTGCAGGCCCTGGACGGCACTGTCCCTTCTCCACCACACCTGACCCCTCACCTCCGTCCCCATCTCTCAGTCCACACAGGTTGATGGCCACCCTGCCTCTGAGCTACCCCTGTCAGGGACACTGCCCCACAGCCTTGACGTTCCTTAACTGACTCCTCCACTCCGGGAGTCCCTGAAGTCCAGGTGCCCCAGCTGGCAAAGGCTGAGGCCCTGGGGGAACTGATTCCCAGGACAATTCACCATGGTCCCAGAAGTGTCATCAGTAAGCCAGAGAAGGGGGTACCAGGTGCCCGTGTGGGGCCTCTCCCTGACCCACCCACCAGCCCCACTAAACCTTCCTTCCTCCTAGTCCTTTCCCGCCTCCCCACCCTCACGGTGCCTGACTCACCAGACCCTGGAGCCTTAGGGCGCAGCACATGGCACGTCCCGCCCCTCCCTACCCTGGAGCCCCAGGGTCACCCCACCAGGTGGGGCTCCCTGCACACTAACAGGAGCTTTCAGGAGCATTCCTGGGAGCTGGGTAGGAAAATGAGGGAAGGCATTGTGAGTGCTCAAGCCTTGAGTACCCCCCCAGCCTTGAGTCACCCCTCCATCTACTACACAATGGTGACCTCCTTAGTTTTGCTTGAACTTGGGGACAGGTTTCTTTTTGTTTTGTTTTGAGACAGATTCTCATTGTGTAGTTCAGGATGGCCTTGAATTCACTATGTAGCCCAGGCTGGCTGTGAACCCACAGAGATCCTCCTGCCTCGGCCTCCTCCTCCTCAGGCAGATTTCAAATGGGCAGCAAACGTCCCTACAGCCCTTCTCAGATCACCCCCGACACACACACACACACAGGGTGGGGACAGAAGGTCAGGATATGGGAGAGATCAGGGCGGTGGTGCCCACCTGTGTCCCTCGGGGCTTCACTGTCCCTGAGTAGGCGGAAGTGAGTCAGTGGGCCCAGCGACTCACGTGGCAGAGTTCTGACTCCTTTCAACCCACTGAGCCAAGACGTTTTGTCCCAACAGGATCCTGGGGTGGGGGAGGGCGGGGAGCCAGGGGACTTTAAAGAGACAGAGCTGGCCCCTGGCTTGCCTCCACTGTGGCCTCGCTTTGGGGCCGTGACACGTGTGTTTCCCGATTGACTTCACCCGGTAGTGCAGGAGCTCAGCGGCGCTGAGGCCAGCGCTCACGTGGGATGCTAGGCTGGTTCTGCCGCTTCAGCCAACCTGTGCCTTTGGGCTGTTCGTGCCCGTGTGTGTGTGTGTGTGTGTGTGTGTGTGTGTGTGTGTGTGTACACATGCGGCTGTAACGGGGATTAAACCCAGGACCTTCACAATGAGTTACATCCCCAGCCCTCTCCCTAAGTGGCTTAGTTTCCCAGGATGGGGCTTGAACCTGTGATCTTTCTGCCTCTGCCTTCCATAGTGCTAGGCTTCTAGGTGTTTGCCATCCTACCAGGCTTGAGTGTGGCATCTTTGTGTCCAATTTAAAGATGAGATGACCGAGGCTAATTGCAGTGGAAAGATTACTCAAGGTCACAGATCCCCTGGGCTGTCACCACACTGCAAGCCCAGGCTGGCAGTCAGGTGCAGGGCCTGGAAGACGCCGGTGACTGTGTCTGTGCACGTGTGTGTGAGTGTGTGTGCATGCATGTGTGTGTGTGCAGGCTTCTCTGAAACCGTGGAAGCTCATGAAGGATTTTGAGGAACCAGTGGACACTTTCCAAGTGGTCTACAGGAGAAAGGGCATTCGGGCAGAGGGACAGTTTGTGCAAAGGTCGGAGGGAGGCCCAGACAAGCCTGAGTGTTTGCAGAACCGAGCCGGGAATGGGGTGAGCACTGAGGCAGAGGCTGGTACCGGACAGCAGTCTGGGGATGAGGGGACAGAGGAGCCTGGAATGGGCAGCTGGAGGTGAGGTCCAGCCTCAAAGCTGGAGGCTGGAAGTGCTGGGTGGTATCATTGGCACAGGGTGACACACAGGGGGCGCTATAAACAGAAGCCTGGGTGGGCTGAGGATTCCTGCAGGGTGGGGGAGCCTGCTGTGAGAAGTGGCAGGTAGGGTGACCAGGACGAGAGGAAAAGGGTCAAGATAAAACCAAAAGGTGTCAAAGAGGAAAGGGCCAGGGGTAGAACCCCACTCTGGCTGCTGTGCAGATGGGGAGGAAGGTGGAGGCAGAGAGGTGACAATGGCAGCATTCCAGGGAGAAGGGACAGAGGCCAGTGACAAGACGCCAGGGAGCCAGGTGAGACGGTGCATGCTTGTGATCCCAGCTGTTCAGAAGGCTCAGGCAGGAGGATCGCCATGAGCTCCGGGCCAGCCTAGCTACGTAGTTAGCGCAAGGCCAGCTTGGACAACTTAGTAAGACCATGTCTCAAAACAGAAGGGTTGGAGGCGCAGCCGAGAGGCAGGGCACTTTTGTAGCACTGGCTGCATCCCCAGTGCCTCAAAGACAAAAACAAAAATGACCCGCCACCCTGCCTCACCAATCCAAGAAGGTGAAGGCTGAAAGCACGGACACCCAGTGACGGTCTAAGCTGGGCAGGGGGAAGGGGGAGGGGTCCAGGCTCCCAGGTGGTTTGAGCAGAACAGGCTGGGGACACCTGAGGGTCACTTTGGAGACCTGCTAGGTACTTGGATCCAGAGATCACAGCTACAGGGCTGAAACTGGGGAGGGTGCTGACCTGGGAGTTACTTATTAAGAGATATTAGGACAGTGGGACAGCTTCTGTTTTCTTTTCTTTTCTTTTCTTTTCTTTTCTTTTCTTTTCTTTTCTTTTCTTTTCTTTTCTTTCTTCCTTCCTTCCTTCCTTCCTTTCTTTCTTTGTGGAGATCCCTCCGCCTCAGCCTCCTGAGTGCTAGGATACAGGCATGGGCCACTATACCTGGCTTTGTGATAACTTTCATTATTGTTGTTATTTTTCAGACAGGATCTCGCTGTGACATGATCTCATGGTGGCTTTGAACTCATTATATAGCCCAGACTGACCTCGAACTCACAGAGGTCTTCCTGCTTCAGCCTCCTGGGTGCTGGGGTTCCAGGTGTGCACCACCACACCCAGCTGCCTCTTGGATAACTTTCACCTAAGTATCAGAAGACACAGTGGAGACAGGATTTCATCCTGGGTAGTTTACTGTCTATTTCTACCTGGGCAAAACCCCACTTTTCCTTTATTGTATAGCAGGTTCATTCCAATATCATTAGTATCTTATTACAAAGAAGGCAAAAGGAGAAAAAAACACAGGAATCAGTGAGCCATGGCGACTCTGCTGTCTAATGGGGCGAGTCCAGGTGGCTCAGCAAGCTGGATGGCAGTCACTTATTGACCTAGCCACTCCCCACTGCCCTCCTGACCCTGCCCCCTGGACCAATCACTGCCTCTGGCACCAGATAAATACAGCCCACACCTCCTCACACTCTGCCCCTGAGGGAGCCACTGTGGAGAAAGAGACACGGGGGAGGACACAGGTGAGCACACAGGGACCTGTGGGACCCCCAGGCCCAGCAGAGAGCGAGAGGGCAGGTGAAGCCCCACCTCTCAGATCCCGGGAGCAGACTCTGCTGTCAGATGGCTTCTTCCAGGAGACGCTCAGCTGTGGGCCAGAGGTCACCAGAGTTAGGAACCCAGGGAAGTGGGGGGGACCTGGGGGCCAGGCCTGGCCAGCCCACAGGTCAGCTGGCAGGCAAGTTCTCTGCTGTTTGGGACCTTCTCACCACGTCCCCATGAGGGCTGCTTCCCACTTCACCCCTACTCTGCTCAGCACCCCCCAGATCGTACAGCAGCCCCCGTGTCCCCTCACTGCCCTCCTAGCCAGTCAAGGGTCAGCTTCCTGCAGCAGCAGCTGGGGTGTTCTTTCTGACATCTCACCCTAGCACCACCAGCCTGGCCCTAAAATCTAAGGCAGCAGGGGTCCAGGCTGTGTAAGGCTAAGTTTCCGGAGCCTGAGGCCTGGATGAAATCCCAGTTTCCAGGAAGAGGAGGCCCCCACTCATCTGAGATATCTGGGTGTGGGGGTGGGGGTCCTAGGTCCTCAGGGAAACACTGAGGCCCAGGGAGTCTGAACCAGAGAGGGAAGTGGCCCATAGATAAACCCATTCAGGCCCTGACCCCACTCCTTCCTGCCGCCTGCTCCTGTAATTTGCATTTTCCATTCAAGTCAGAGATAGGGACCTGAGGACAATAGCAGAGATTTGGTCCACTTAGGTCAGCGGATGGAGGAGTCCTGAGATGCGCTGGTTCTGACAGGGAATCAGGATTTTTTACAGCTTTCCTTTCACAGCTGGGAGATCCAGGCAAGAGCAGGAGGGCGACTGCCCAAGGCGAGAAGACAGGAGACAGCAAGCACTATCCTTAGCTGGGCCCCTGCACAGAAGCCACCTGGGCTGAGTACTGACACTGTCACATCCCAGCTGGGAAAACTTCACCCAAACCAGACCCCACCTCTTCGGCCTTTCTTCTCCCCTAGAACCCCAGGGACTGTCCTGTCTTTGCCCACCCACAAAGCCTCCTACCTGCAGCTGAACTGGGTCACCTTCAAGGGCAGGTGGGCCCATCCCTGGTTCCATTCAGATGTCAAGACAAGCCCCATGTCATGTCATATGCCTGTAATGCAAGCACGCAGGAAGCTGAGGCAGGAGGATCACCGTGAGTTCAAGGCCAGCCTGGGCTACACAGCAAGACCCTGTTTCAAAAAAGAAATGATTTAAAAATAGATATTAACATGAATGACACCATGTGCGCACCACAGGGTAGGAAAATGTTTATTTACATAATCGTGGTTTTCGATGACAGTAGGACCGACCTCTCCAGCGGATCCCAAACACCTTGGGAGACACAGAAAAGGAGCTTGGCCTGGTGGGGCTGAGGTTCAGGCTGGAAGGGGTTCGAGGCTCCCCCCCCACACACACCTAAGGAGCATCCCGCATCCACCAGCTCGCCCTGCCGTCAGTGCAGACCTTCGGAGAAAAGGAAGGAGCAGGGCCTAAAAGCTGCCCACAAACATCAGAACCTGCGCTTGGATTCTTCAGGTCCCCCATTACTCCTGTGCTCCTGTGTTGCGGTCTGTGTTTCCAGGCAAGTCCCTTCCCCAGGGGAAGAGTTAACCGAGAGCTGGTCAACGTGATAAAGCCACTAGTGAGCCGAGATGAGGCTGTGGATGAGAAAGGAGGTCACTGCAGGGACCTCAGCTCCCTGTCGTGAACTTGGGATGGCTCTTTCTCCATCTCTCCAGCGCAGACCGCAGACCGTTCCTGTCTCCAAGTCTGCTCCACCCCAGCCCAGTCTCCCCCAGATTGGGACACTCCTCACATTCCTAAGCCAGGCCCTCCTCCTAGCCCTTGCCCCACCTCTGCTCCCCAATTCCCTCTGGACACTCCCCTAGACTGGAAAGGCCATCCTGCATCCCTTTCCTGCTCCCAGACCCTGGATCGGACGTGCTGGTGATTCCTGTTTGGGATGGCCAGAGAGATAAGGGCCGGCGCAGAGCCCTGGGTCACCACAGGACGCAGGGTTGTTTGGGGGAGGTCAGAACATTTTTCCTGCACCCCTGGTCGTCTCCCCGACTCCAGGAACAAGGTGGAGAGTCCCAGGAGCAGCCAGGGAGTGAATGCTGCGGGCTGCACTTCTGTCTAGCTTTCTGTCCCACGACCCTGGGTATCTCCTAACCCTTGGTGGCCCTGGACCACAAGAAGGACCATGAGAGAGGCTGGGTGGCTCCGGGACTCACTGCTCAGGCACAAATGCTGTCTTAAGGGCAGTCAAGGACAAGTGTCCTCTCCCCCATAGGGCGGCGTCGGGAAAGCTGTTATCGCAGCTGCTTCTGTTTAGCCAAGGCTGGGTCTGAACATCTGCCTGCAGTTTGTCTTTTAGATGCAGCTGTGGTCAGCGGCTCCCAGTCCTAGCTCTGCCTCCCATATGTTTGCTGGATGATCTGCTACACCTAGGTCACCTCCCGAGGCCTCATTCCCTCCTGAGGTGAATGCAGATGTTCATCTTGACCTGGGGTGGCTGAGAGGTTAAAAAGGGCCTACATACAAAATGGTTTGTAACCTGTGAACTCAAGTAGGGCCCCTTCCCAGCCTCTAGTTCTAATTCTTTATTTTTGAGGGGAGGATGTAGAGACAGGGTCTCACTGTATAGTTCAGACTGGCCTTGAACTCACTATGTTGCCCAGGCTGGCCTCAAATTCCAAGGGATCCTCCTGCCTCAGCCTCCTGACTGCTGGGGTCACAGGTGTGCACCATCACATCCAGTTTCTAATTCTAATTTTGTACTCCTACTCCCTACTCCCTACTCAGGAGAGTGCCAAATTGTACAAGGTTCAGGTTCTACCAAATTTGGATCGGCCCTCTGTATTGTACAGAGGTTAATGATTAGCTTATCTGATTGAAGCAGGTCTCTAAGGCCAGATGACACAGGATTACATCCCAGCTGTATGGCCTTTGCCAAGCTGCTTAACCTCCCCAGCCTCGGTTTTCCTGTCCAAGATAACATTTCCACAATCGATATGAAGATTAAACTTAATAATACTTTAAAGCACTCAACATACGTGCTTAATACATCATATTTTCAGCATGTTCAGGACAAATGGATCTTTGCACAGCATTAAGGGAAATCTGGGTTAGATTCAAGAAAGTCCACGGTGACCTCTGGAAATTCCCTCGCACCACCTACTACACGCCTTTGGGGTTGGTGTCCCCATCCACCCAGCCTTCAAAAGCTCAGAGCGAACGGGGTGGGAGGAGGGGGCTGGCTAGGCCTCAAGCCACTAGCCAGCTAGCGGTGCGTGCGCTCCTAGGAGGGACTCATCACCACACCGCCCCCTTAAGCCCTAGCCACCAGAAGGCGTCCCGAGACGGAAAACACTTTCCGCTAATTACAGCTGGCGGTGTTCCGTTATTATAACCACTGACTGTCTCCCTGGCTTGAGTGAGAAGCTAGTCCCAGCTCGGAGCAGGATGAGTGGGGATGGGAAGGCAGGAGAAATAAATCTCGACCCAGACAGAGAAAGGACCGGGTGCGAGCAAAAAAACCCGCCCAGAGACCGCCAGCCGCTCTTAGGGGCTCAGCGCATTGGGAAACGAGGCAGCCTCCCTGCCAGCCCGCCACGCTCGGACTTCGGTCCCAGATGGCGCCGATGCGCGCCCCGCCCGACCGGCACAGCGAGGTGGCCGCGCCCGGAACGGTCGTTCCAGCCGCCCGCAGCAGAGCGAACCCACAGATCCCGCCCCGCCACCCCGCCCCGTCCAACCCATCTGGCTCCGGAGGCGCCGCTTCCTAGGAGAAGCGAGGGCTGAGGACGGGAAATTCAAGCCTTTAGGGGCTCCCGACAGGTGTCTGGGGGAGAGGGCGGAGCCCGGGTGGGAAGGATGAGAAGGGAGGGGCGGTGCTGCCCCTTTAAGAGGCGGCGGCCGAGCCGGGACCTTTTCTCTTTCCCCGGAAGGAAAGCGGAGCCCGCCCGGGCTGGGCTGGCAAGGTGGGGAGGTGCGGGGCTGGGCGTGGGAGGCGGGGCGCGCGCCGCGGGGGACCCCTCCCCGCGTGCTCCTTGCGGTCAACCCGCCCGCCGGCCCAGATCAGTCGCGCAGCCGGAACCAGGCGGCACGGCCAGGGGGGTGCGGCCGGGGCGAGCTGGGGGGCCGCGCGCCAGGACGCGGGGACGGTGACCCGGCTGCGGGACTAGAGCCACAGGCCTTGGAAGAGGAGCTGAGAACGCGGCGCTGGGCGCACTTGAACGTGACCCGGACTGGTGCGAGAAACTGCCGGCTGTCGCGGCGCAGGGGCGCGGCCGGCTCGGGTCCTCCGCGGCGCGGGAGCAGGTGACTGACCAGGTCCCCGCGCCCGGCCGCGCCCGCCCGGGCTGCCGACCATGGGGCCGAGTCCCAGCCGCGCGCCCTGCGCCCCGCGCCCCGTGCTCTGCGCGCTCGCCTTGATGGTGGCGGCCGGCGGCCGCGTCGCCTCCGCCTTCAACCTGGACACCCGATTCCTGGTGGTGAAGGAGGCCGAGAACCCGGGCAGCCTTTTCGGCTACTCGGTCGCCTTCCATCAGCAGACGGAGCGGCAGCAGCGCTACCTGTAAGTCCCGCCGGCGGGGGTGGGGAGGGGGCCGCGTGCGGGAGCGCAGACTCGGATCCAGAACCAGGTCGGAGCCCTGAGCCCGCAGGCCCCGGCGAGCTGCGATAAAGGGGGCGGATACCTGCGGAGCCCTCCGATTGCAGGGCCCGGAGCGAAGCGGAGACTGGTGTTTGGGTGGCGGGGGGAGCAGTAATCACTGGCAAGTGCTGACCGGCCCGAACGCGTTGGACGCCGCCCTCCATCCTTTAGCCCTCTCTTGGGGGCGGAAGTGGGATCTCAGCGGTGGAAGCCCCTGTGAACCGAGTAGCTACGGTTAGCGTCTTCGCTCTGGGGCTAGGAGTTAGGGAAAATTGCAAGACAGACACCTAGCCGCCCCCACCCCTTGCCGGGGAAGAACCGCGCACACATGCATTTAGCCCCCCTTACACCTCGCATTGAGTCTGCCGCCGCGCCAGCCACGCCCTCCGGTCCGCTGTGGAGTGCTTGGGATTGCATGGGGGAGCTGATGGGGAGCCCGGGTTTGGAGCTGTCCAGAGGCTCCCTCCGATTCCACAAGAAGGGGCCAAGGAAGCCAGCGAAGCGAGGCCTGGTGTGCCTTGCCTCAGCTGCGTCCTCCCGCACCAGACATCTTCCTGCATTCCACAGATGCATGTTGGATGGGCAGCGCCGAGTGCGTTTGTTTGGGTTTGCAGAGGGAAATGGTGTTTTTCTCTTTCTTCTCTTCTCCTTCCTAACAGCTGCAAGGAGGAGCAGGAAAAGCTAGGCTGAGGGGAGGGAGGGGAGGAGACTGCCTGTGCCCTGTCCACCATGCACACTCGGGTCCAGAGAGACCTGTCCAGCTTTCAGAGGTTTGCTGTGTGGGCTCAGTGTGCTGGGGTTGGCCTCTGGGAGAGGAGCGCACCTGGAGGAGGTAAGGCTCCCCAGGGATGCCTGGCCTGGCCTGGCCTGGCTTGGCCTCTGATCCGCTGAACTGAAAGACGCAGGCAGGTGGAGGGTGTGCTGAAACCTCCCCCAGCTCTTTCCTGGGGCCTGCAGAAACTTGAGGAAGCTTGCAGTGGTCAAAGTCCAACAGGTCCACTTCGGTCTTGGTCTCTGCCCCGCTGCCCAGCCCCAGTCCAGGTAGGGTGAGCTACCTGGACTTAGCCTCCGTTCCACCCTGCGCCAGTGAAGGTAGGGCCACCACACCCTTCCTGCCCGGACATTCGGCTGTGGTCTGGCCTTGGTCAACACTGTCTTTTAGAGGCCCTGAGTGACCGTGGGTGGGTCCATGTTTCTATGACACCAGCCCAGAAAACGATTATCCTGTGTTTCCATGCTGAACCCGTGTGACATAAGGTAACACTGACAAAACAGATCAGCCTAGTAAGAAAGTGTAAAAAAATGATTCTGCAACTCTCACCCCCTCTGTGGTGACCTTGAGCAAGGTATTTCCCTTTCGGGGGGCTGGTTTTCTCTGCAGAGCAGTGCGACCTTGCTCCTTGGGCACCCTGGTGTTGGAGGAGGACAAGAGCCTCCCAAGGACCATTGCCAGCGCCCTGTCCTGGATCTGACACTAACCTGAGTCTTAGATCCCACTGGCCTGCGAGCACCTGTCTGTGTGTAGGCGGGAATCTGGCTTCTTTATCTGGTATTAGTGTGTCACATGCCCAGCGTGTGCCCACTTCTGAGCCTAGAATGTGGTGCCCCTCCTTTGGCATAGACCCCACCCAGCACGGCTGGGCAGAGGGGTTCTAGTTTTTTTCCTGCACAGCTAGACAGGTTACAGAGCTCCTAGACTGCGGAGTGACAGGTGTCTTAGATATTCCCGCGTCTGGACTGACGTGTGGGTCTCCCCGTGGGTCTCCCCGTGGGTCTCCTCAACCCCGTGGGTTGCCCAGAGGTGGTTCTATTCTTGGCCCATCTTACTGAGTTCAGCCTGCTGGCCCTTTGGGAGAGCCAGCTGGGCTTAGCTGCAGCCAGCTGTGGAGCCAGATGTGAACAGCTGTCTATACAGCTCCAGCGGGCCAGCGAGCCAAGGTGTAACCTCGTGTTCTGTTAGCCTCTGAGTCCCTTCGGAAGAGCGGGAGGTTCCTGATCCTCTGGGGTTCACGGGTCCTTAAGAATGCAGGGTCTAGGGCCGGGGATTTAGCTCAGTGGCTTAAGCGCCTGCCTGGCAAGTGCGAGGTTGTGAGTTCGATCCCCGGTACCAAAAAAAAAAAGAATGCAGGGTCTCCTGAGAGTGTATGCAGGGGTCTCGTGTGTCCCTACGTTGTTCTGGGGGCAAGAGACTGGAGAGTGTGGTTTCCATATTGTCAAAGAAGGCTTTGTTGCAGAAACAGTTAAGACTCCAGGGTGGACCCTCTTTGCTGTCCATCACCTTCATCTCTGAACTGGGGTTCCCTGAGCTCCCCGTCTCTGGAAGTGAGGGTGCTTTGGGCTTCTTGGCGAGATGCGTGAGGGCCCCTCAGCGTGAAAGGCACTGTTCCCCTGAGAGGTGGCTACTAACGCCCCCTAATCTGGTCGCCACATTGTTCTTCCCTCCTGGGAATCCAGGTGTCCTGGTCTGGCCTGACCTGCTAGGCTGTGGGGATCCCTCTGGGTTCCCCTCCCTCTCGTACTTCCCTGGAAATGAGGGTGTCTGGGAGGCCTGCGGCGGACATGGCTGTGGCTCCTGGAAATGAGGTCACGGCTGAGGCCTGGCTTACCTGCCCCGCTCTCCTAGACATGTCTGCCTGGGCGGGGCAGGTGCCTGGCAGCCTTCGACGCTCGTGCCCGCTGAGATGGCCTGGCAGCTGTGGCCCCAGGCTGCGCGGCCTTTTGCTCTGCTCTCTCTGAGGACCAGTCTGGGCCAAGGGACTTTAAAGTGGGTAGGAGGCAGGGAAGGCCCCAAGGGACTTGGTCGGAGCTCAAAAAAGGAGGCAATGATGTCCCGTGCAGTAGGAGGGACTGAGGCTGGAGGACAGAATTCTCTAAGGGGTCAAATATGGAGAAAAATACCAGAGAGCCGGGGAGAGGGAGCCGTTGAGAAACAGCCTTGTTCTCACTGAAGCTTTTCATCTAAGGCTCCCCCAAGGCCTCCTCATCCTTCGCATTCTCGCGCTCCCCCCAGCATGTTGCTGTGGTTGGAGGGCTGAGTCACCAAGCAAGAGGGGCTGGCTGGGGATTGTAAGTGGGAGCACGGGAGGATGGGGGGGCTCATCAGTTTGAGCCGCCAAAGGAGCAGCCTCTGGGGAGGTGGCTAATTTGGGCAGCAGGGCTGGGATCAGCCATCCTAGAGCTGCTTCCCGCCACTCTGGGGAACACAGGACTCTGGGAGTAAGGCATATGGGGATCCAGCGCCCTGGGTGCTACATCGTGGGGTCCTCCTCTGAAATCTTATCACGGGAACCACCCAGCCCTCCTTGAGATGTGAGACCTGGGAAAGTGGGTGATACAGACCAGGGCCTTTTCCTCTAGGGTGAGCAGGCCTGGTGGCCTGAGCCTCCTGGGCCGTGCGTGCTTCCAGCCTTCTCAGGTTCTGCGCCTTCTCACTTAGCTGCTCCATTAGCTCGGCACTGCCCATTGGGGCGCTGGGACAGGGAAAGGAGGAGCGCTTCCGCCACTCAAACTCAGAGGGCTCCCCAGAGACCAGAAGGGGTTTTTCTGGCTGGAGCCAGATGAAAGGCTTTCTGACAGCCCTTGAGAGCAATCATTTCACCCATCTGCCTTCTTCCGGGGTGGAGGAGCGGGGTGGCCCCAGCTTTGCTCTGTACCCCCCACCCCCCAGCCCAGCTTGATTCCAGGAGGGGCGGTCACTTTTGTCTCCAGCCTTCCGTGGCTGGGAGACGGGTTTAAGGGTTATCTGGGAAGGGTCAGTCTTTAAATTTTGATCTAGACCGGACCCAACATTAGGTAGCTACTGGCGCTGTTCATTGACATTGTAATTTACGTTTTCATCTGCCTGTGGGTAAGTGCCCTGCTGTCCTCTGGGTTCTGCAGCCCCCTCCTCACGCCCACCTGGCCGTGGCTGGAGGAAGCTGAAACTGTCTCCCCTCACAGCCTTCCCCCATCCATGTGCGTTGGATCCTGGGCCGGGAGCCAGAGTGCCTTAAAGGGCCTCAGAACGGGCCAAGTAAGGGCTAAAAATACCCTAGGGGGCATGTGGGGGGGCCCTGTGGAATGTCCCAAGAGGGTGGGGCCTGGGATTAGGGCACTGGCCCTGCCCCACCCCCATCCATGGGCATGGCTGGCAAATGGCGGGAGCTATAGGTGGTTTGAGGGTTTGAGGGTTTGTTGCATCAGCTGCCAGTCGTGTCCTGCTCTGCCTGCTCAGTACCCCCGGAGGCTATGAGTTAGGGTCCCTTGGCCTCCCTTGGCTGACGTCAGGGAATGGTGGGGGGCTGGAGACCCTGTTTTTTCTAAGCATCCTCCTGCTCAACGGACGGCTTGGGCCAGTCAGCGGCAGCAGTGCTCCAGAAGGTCCCCAGGGTCCTTTCCAGCCCTTGCAACCTGCAGTCCTTTATCAAGGTCATTATAGCTGGCCACCTCCACTTCCTGCCAGTTCTGAGCTCCCAGGGCCTGCCACCCCTCGCCTTAGCGACTGCCTGACCCTCAGCCCGAGGAAGTCTCCTCCTGTGTCACGGCCTCCTTATTGTCGATAACCTAACCGTGGCAGTCTGTCCTTCCGTCTCTGCTCATGTTTCCGGCAGGGCAGAAAACCCTGGGTCACTGGAGGGCATCTGGGTCAGGCAAGGCCAGTCCTGGTGCCCCAAGTGCTCACATTGGCTTGGGCTTCATACTCAGAAACGCTTCTGCAGCGTGAGCCCATTTCCGACTCCCACAGGCCCAGATAGCAGCGGCCGCCACATTTTAGAGCTGAGGGACTCAGGGCTCAGACAGGGAAAGGAAATCGCCCAGAGCCAGGTTCTCGGTGCCCAGGTGGAAATGGTCCTTTCCCACGGGCACTGCCTCCTGTCTCATCTCTCAGGCATGCGAGGGTGCCAATGTCCACGGATGGCCAGACAGTGGCCTCCCCCGGCACCTCCCTGGGCCAGATTGAAGGTGACTAACACGGCCCCCTGCCATTGCCTGCATGCTCAGAGCCAGAGTCTGCCTGGGGAGCTTTGCCTCTGCTCCCTGGAACACCTCCCAGGGTGAGGTCTGAGCTGCAGATGTGAGGAGCAGGCAGAGGCCCCACCCCTTTCCCAGCACCCTGAGGCAGTACATTCCTGACTCCCAGTGGGCAGAGGCGCCCAGGCCCCAGCATGCCCAAGCCCGCCCTGCCCACTCGCTGCCACCTTCAAGCTGCAAGTCCCAAGCTGGGGCTGCAGGCGCGGATTGCGGGCCGTCGGCAAGGCCGTCACTGAGCGCTTTGCCCCCATTCTGATAGGAGCCCGGAGTTTGGAGCTGGGAGGGAGCCTCAGGGTGGTATGTTCCTGGGGCCAAATGGAGGGGTCTCTCACACCCATTGGGACTGAAAGGGGGTCCCTGCAGAGAACACCAAGAGGCTGTAAGGAGATGGCATGGGGAGAAGGCAGTGTGCAGAGCTGGGGTCTCAGGCCTGGGCACCCCGGCTCCCATTCATTGCCCTGTGGGAGGTCGGCTGAGAAATCGGCCTCTTTCATAGACTTCATAGAACTTGCCCAGGACCCTCAGCACCAAGGCTCCGAGGTGCTCCGATGTGGCATTCCCGGACTGGTCCCCCGAGCCTTCTGCCCCAGTCTCCCCTGCTGTGGGATGGGTCTCCAGGGCCCTAAGCACCCTTGTCTGCTGTCACTGTCCCCAAACCTGGAGTCTGGGGGCAAAGTGATAACCCTTGCTCACTCTTACCCTTTGGGAACCAGAGTTCTTGGGGCCACAGTGTCCAAAGTGGCAGGTACCCAGTGCCACCACAGACCTTTCATGCTGTCTCAAGGTGGGTTGCCGATGCGGACACCATGCAGGTCACTCGGGGACCAGGACCTCCTCCATCTTTCTTAGGGGAGGAGTGGGGCATTGAGACAGGGTCTCCCAGTTCAGGCTGGCCTTGAATTCACCGTGTAGCCCAGGCTGGTCTTGAACTTGGAGCAATCCTCCTGCTTCAGCCTCCTAACGGCTGGAATTACAGGCTTGCGCCACCACGCACAGCTCAGGACCTCCTAGATTTAAAATGGCATTAAGAGCAAGGATCAGGTCTCTGTTACTCTGCCCTGTCCCCTCGTAAGTCCTCCCTCTCCCTGCACCCCTGCTGGAATTTAAACCCAGGGCCATGATTCCTTCTGTCTCCCTCTGTTTGAGTCTCTTCATCCAGAGGCCAAAGCAGTCTTTTGGAAACAGCTCTGGCCATGTCACTCATTTGCCTAAAATCCCTTCGTGGCTCTTCCAAGGCCCTGCCCACCCTCCTTTCCTGATGTTCCGTGCTCCATCTGTACCAGCAGGCCCGGTCCCTGAGTCACCCTGCTTGGTCATCCTTCCGGGCCCTCGAACGCAGGCTGTGCCTTTGCCTAAAGCGCCCTTTCCTTCCTCACTGGGTCACCTGGTCCCTGTCCTCAGACGCGGGCCCTGTTCTCCCCTCCCTAAGGAACCCGGGTGGATTTGATCCCGCTTTCCTCCAGGTAGGCCCCTACTGAGCGGCCGATCTCTGGCCGGCCATCCCCTATGCTGGGCTTTCCCAGAGGGTGCGTCAGGAGCCCGTTCCTGGCTGGGCCCCAGGCCCTGGCACAGTACTGACCCTCAGTGAATGCATGCCGAATTGCAAGTTGGCTGCAGGAGCTCGGGGCAGCATGAGCCCTGGCCCACCGGCCTCCCTGCCCCCAGGCTCCTGGCCGGTGCCCCCCGGAACCCCGCAGTGCCTGATGGCTCCACCAATCGGACCGGTGCTGTGTACCTGTGCCCCCTCTCTGCCCTCAAGGACGACTGTGAGCGGATGGACATCACAGAGAAAAGTGAGGGGTAGGGGTTAGGGAGAGGGGCCTGGGGATGCCAGGCTTGCTGGTGTGGTTTCTAGTGACTTCTTCTCCAGCTGGGAAGAGGGAGGGAGCCCCAGAGGAGCTCAGTAATGAGGGGCTGGAGAAGGGGTGCGAGGAGGGCTGCCCTGCTGGGGCGCAGGCCCCAGGGGGACAGTGCCTGCCCTCTGCAGGCTCCGGACACTGGGATGTGGGGGGAGGTGTCCTGGTTTATAATCCCTCTCGTACCCACAGGTGACCCTAACCATCATATTATTGAGGACATGTGGCTTGGGGTGACTGTGGCCAGCCAGGGGCCTGCAGGAAGAGTCCTGGTAAGTGGACGCTGAGGTTTAGCCCTCCCTCCCTCCCTGCTTCATGTCGCCAGGAGCTTGGAGGACAGCAGAGGGCATCTGTGCAGACATGTGCTGTGGCCTTTACAGTGTCCCTTGTGGTGGCCATGTGTCTCCGCAGGCCTCTCTGCCCCTGCTCCCTGTGTTCCTGGGGAAGGCTGTTGCTGGTGTGTCTGGCACCCTCCCACGGCTGAGTATGGTCTGGGTCATCACTTGCTTCCTCCCTGCACCCACAGGGTGCTCAGCACTTGTGGGAATGAGCAGGGAATGGAACTCGGAGGAGGAAAGGGCAGAGAAGGCCCCGGGCGGCGGGCGCTGGCCTGGCTCCTTCCTGGGAGGCTGGCCACCGGAAGAGGACAGCCCAGCTGGCCCCGGATCACCCGACTCTGCTCTGGGGCCCACTCCCTGCTGTTTGTGGTCACCTCCTGCCTATGTCCTTCAGTGCTGAGTTCTGGGGTCTCAATGTCTGAGTCCCAGGGACACTTTTTTTCATTGCTTAAATTGTGAAATGTACACGTTTTAAGTTTCTGTGCATTTTGACAGCGTATACCCCTGGGTAACCAACACCCACAGCAGAGCCCGCATGATTTACATCACGCCCTTCCAGTCAGTTGCCACCCCCGTAGCCATCCCTGCTGTGACTTCTGCCTCCTTGAAACCTGTGAGCTCCAGGTTTGAATCAGGTCACCAGAACGTGGAGATGGTTGTGGGCTCGGAGACCATTTCAAGCCGTTCTAGACCCTGGGTCCTTAGCTGTTAGCTACGCACCTACCCATCCATCCGTTCACTCATTCAACAAATGTTTAGTGTGCTCCTGTGCTTTACGAAGGCTCACGTGACATGCTAGTGGGACTCACAGGAGGGGACAGAAAAGGCAAGTGAACAAAACTAAGACCTGTTTCCTGATTTTGCCTGGGCCCAGGTGATTTTAAGACACACACACACACACACACACCCTATTTTTGCAGTACTTGAAATAGAACCCAGGTCTCGTGCGTGCTAGGCAGGCACTCACACACTGAGTTACATCCCCACCCTAAAACATCCTATTTTAATCCACTAATTTGCCCACTAAATACAAATTGAGCACCTGCAGATTCTTCCCTTTGTGAGGCAGCGCAGTGTCACACGTAAGAGCTCAGACATCCGAGCCAGACGGCTTTGTTTTGAAAATGTTCTCGGTCTCTGTCTAATGGGAGGTTTTAGGCAGCTGCTAACCAATCCGTGCCTCAGTCTCTAAAATCAGGGAAAGCACTGTCTCTATACCATAGCGTTGCCAGCGAGCCTCAGAGAGCTTTTATGGGAAGCGCTTAGAAGTGACCTGGCGTATAACATGAGGTATGATCCAAAAGTACGGAAGATAATTAAATTTTAAAAATGTATCACAATAAAAGATGCATAGCCATTAATCCCTTTCAAAATCCTCCCCTTTGCTTTGAATGCACATAGCCCATCATTCTTACCATTTTCTTTTTCTTTTCTTTCTTTTTTTTTTTTTGTCTTTTTGAGACAAGGTCTCACTATACTGTTCAGGCTGGCCTTGAGCTCAGGCTAGTCTCAAACTTGCAAGGATCCTCCTGCCTCAGCCTCCCGAGTGCTGGGGTTACAGGTGTGCGCCACCATGCCTGGCTTAGTTCTTAACATTTTCTGAAGCCACCCTGCAAGTCCTTTCTTATGCCTTTAAATCACACTATCAAACAAAAAATTGCACTATCACGGCTGCCTTGATGTCTCGAGTCCTTTGAAAACACTTATTGTGGTCACTTTGACTTTGGGGAGGAGCCGGAAGTCACACCAGTGAATAAGGTGGATGAGACGCTTTGCACGCCCTGTGAATGTGGCTGCCTTTCTGTTGGATGGCATTCGACATCAGTGTCCACTATATTTTTAAATCACGTTTTGTAAAGATCCTCAGGACAGAGGACTCCAGAGCTGGTGCGAACCCTGGGATGAGTGTGTTCGAAGCAAGGGAGAGGATTTTGAGTGGGACTCAGGGCAAGATGTCCTTTACTGCATTAGAGTTTTTAATTTAAATATCTGCCGTATTTTTGGATCACCCCTTGTAAGTGCTCGGTCAGCTTCAGCTGATGCTATTACGGTTAATATTATTATCACTACCTAATAGCACTACTTTCATTAAGTAGACAGGGTCATTTGGGGACAGAGAGAAGCGAGCTCTCTGTAACTGTCCTCTTTAGGCCCAGGAACCTAAACCACATCCCCTTGTCCCCTCTCCTGTCTCTTCTCTGAGATCTCTAAGCCGGTCTCCGATCCACCCACACCTTCTAGCTCTCTGCGACTGCTCTTGACCCTTGCAGATTTAAGTGCTTCTGTGGGAAGAAAAGCGGCCAGGAGCCCCGCCGTGGCTCCGGTCCTGCAGAGCCACAGGTGCCGGGGTGAAGGAGACGGCTCACTGCCGCGGGTCCTGCCCCTGGCTAAGGCTGCGTGTTGGGCTCCCAGGTCTGCGCCCACCGCTACACCCAGGTGCTGTGGTCAGGGTTGGAGGACCAGCGGCGCATGGTGGGCAAGTGCTATGTGCGGGGCAATGACCTGGAGCTGGACCCCAGTGACGACTGGCAGACCTACCACAATGACATGTGCAACAGCAACACCGACTACCTAGAGACGGGCATGTGCCAGCTTGGCACCAGCGGCGGCTTCACCCAGAACACGGTGTACTTCGGCGCCCCTGGTGCTTACAACTGGAAAGGTGGGGATCGTGGGGGAAGGCAGGAGCAGCGGAGCCAGGGACCTCGCCCTTCCAGTGAGGGAGGCAGAGAGACAGGACCCGGAGCCAGCAGCAACCCCCACGCCCTCTACTGCGTTAAAGCGTTTGCCATGCGCTACGGCTGTTTTAATCTTAAAAATATTTTTGTGAAGCAAATAGTATTGTAGCCATTTTCGAGAACAGAAAGCTGAGGTGTAGAGAAGTAAATCGCCATGGTGAATAGCAAGTTAGGAAACAGATTGGAATGCAAGCTATCTCACTTCATCTTAACCACTAAAAAGTACTGTAACTTGATTTTTTTGTTGTTGTTGTTGAGACAAGGTCTCACTTTGCAGTCCAGGCTGACCTTGAACTCGCAGGGATCCTCCTGCCTCAGCCCTATCGAGTACTAGGATTACCAGCCTGCGTTTTAAAAGCTTATTTTAGAAACAAAATGTGCTCCCCAGATAGCTCCTAAATGGTACTGCAGGATTTGGTAGTCCAGAGGGTGGGGAAGTGTCACCTAGAGCCTACTACCCAGAACCAGGAGGATGGCAGGATGGCAGGCTCCCATGTGAGCTCCCATGTGAGCTAGCTACTATGTGAGCATAAGCATGTCAGTTTCCTGCCCTGAAGCCTCAGTTTTCTTATCTGCAAATTGGGAGTCATAATTCCATTTTATAAAGTGTCACAAATAAGCACCGTTATTATTGTGGGGAGGGGTCTGGAAACGGTGGGGGAAGAGGGTGGCAACTGATGTTCCCTTGTTCACCCTTCCCAAATCCTTGCCCAGGAAACACCTACATGATTCAGCGGAAGGACTGGGATTTATCTGAGTACAGTTACAAGGAACCGGAGGGGGAAGGAAACCTCTATATTGGTGAGTCCAGTGCTGGTGGCTCGCTGGGTGACAGAAGGGGAAGGCAGCTCAGTCCCTAGCACCCTGGGCCTGGTGGAGGAGTGAGGCTGGGGTGCAGGCCTGGTCAGTGGCATTTGATTCACCTAGCATGCACTCGGGAGCACCACCGGTATGCCAGGCCCTGTTCCAAGCTCTCAGATGCAAACCCACCACTCTGAGGGCCAGGAAGGCACAGAGCCTCTGCATCTGGGAGCCACTGGGGCCTTGATGGAACCCCCTTGCCTCCTCCAGGGTACTCGGTGCAGGTAGGCAGAGCCATCCTGCAGGTCTCAGACATCACTGTCGTGACGGGTGCCCCGAGACACCGACACAGGGGCGCCGTCTTCCTGCTGAGCCAGGAGGCGGGCGGAGACCTTCGGAAGAGGCAGGTGCTGGAGGGCACACAGGTGGGCGCTTACTTTGGCAGCGCCATTGCCCTGGCAGACCTGAACAATGATGGGTAAGGATCCAGGGGCAGAGAAGCCTACGTGGGCCAGGTCGGCGGTGTAGCGGGGAAGCTTTGCGATTGCACCGTCTTTGGGACTTTGCAGAGTTCCTAGGAGTCTGTGTGTTTGCGTGTCATTTGCGTGACACCTGTACATGCTTATCTGTGCCTGTCATTTCTGTGGCTCCAGTGCCTGTGGGCTGTTTGCTATCATCTTTGCTTGCATGGCTTTCCCATGACGTACAGTGCAGGCTGGCCTTGAACTCACTTTGTAGCCCAGGCTGGCCTCAAACTTGCAACAATCCTCCTGCCTCGGCATCCTGAGTGCTGGGATGCCATTATACCCAGCAAAATACATCTCCTATTTGGTGGCCTTTCCGTGTCCTTCCTGTGGCCTGTGGCCGGAAGTGCCATTTGCATGGCTGTGTGCTGTGTGCAGTCACACCTGTTAAATAAGGACCATGCCACACACTGGGGTCCGGCCTTATACTCCCTTCCCCCTCCTCCTGGCCTGTGCAGGTGGCAGGACCTCCTGGTGGGCGCTCCCTACTACTTTGAGCGGAAAGAGGAGGTAGGGGGTGCCATCTACGTCTTTATGAACCAGGCGGGCACGTCCTTCCCTGCCGAACCCTCCCTCCTTCTTCATGGCCCCAGTCGCTCCGGCTTCGGCTTCTCTGTGGCCAGCATTGGTGACATCAACCAGGATGGATTCCAGGGTAGGAGCCAGCACCCCTGCCCGCCTGACTGTGCACCAGCGGCACAGCAGGGTTGACAGATCCCACCTGGGAATGCGACAGGGCCCAGGTCCAGCACTGGAGAAGGGACAAAGGCGGGCCATTTGACCTGGGGGGTGGACAAGTGGCTGAGTGCACAGAAGAGCGGAAGAGCACAACCCCCGTGCAGTACACACCCCGATCTAGCTAGCGATGGGGCAGAGCTATGGGGAGAGGTCAGGGAGTGCTGAAAACCAGGCACCGAACTGGGGCTTTCCACTGGGGTAACTGGACAGGGGTAGGGGACAACCAGAGAAAGTTTGGGAGCAGGGATAGGACACGATAGCTTGATACCCTAAAAGCTAATTCTGGAGGAGGGGGTGCAGGGTGCACGGAGCGATAGCAGGGCTGGGGAGGTGACAAAGTTAAGAAAGTAGTACCCCAGCAGGGTGGCATATGCCTGTAATTCCAGAGTCCTGAGAGGCTGAGGCAGGAGGTTCACCAGGACACTGCTGGGGAACCAAGGGCAGGCAGGAACCTCAGAGGTGGCAAAATGGTGCCAGGAAGTTCAGCCCACGACCCGACGCGCTCCCTCCAGAAGAGCCCTTTGGTTTTGCTTAGGACCGTGGGCGCTTCCTTGGCACACTTCACCGGCAGGCTGGACCTTCGGGGTGCCAGGCTTTATCAGCTCACACAGTGCTAGAAGAGGAAACCGGATTTCCAAGTCCATCGTAGTGCCAGGATTAAAGGCTGAGCCCCAGTGTTAGGTAGCCTCGGGTACAGCCGCCCTCTCTGCTCCTTCGTGCTGGGTTTTCTGAGCCTGTCAGGGACAAGAGTACCCACCCCACAGCACTCTTGAGAGGGTTAGGAGATGGGGGCTTTAATCAGAGGCCGTCGCCAGGGGGGACGCCTCCTTTTCAGACCTGCTGGTGAATGTCACTGGAAGAACCTTGGTGTCAGGAGAGGAGATGGGCAGGGGACATGGAAAGGTAGTGGGGAGCTGGGGCGTAGCTTGGCTGTGGCAATGACTTGCCATGTGACTCTGGGGAAGTCGCTTCCTGTCTCCGGAACCTCCATCCCACCTATGAAAGGAGGCATGTGGTGTCCGGGGTCTCAGGTTTTTTGTTTTGTTTTTTGTTTTCTGGTACCAGCAATTGAACTCACAACCTCATGCTTGCCAGGCAGGCACTTACATTGCTGAGCTAAATCCCTGGCCCTCAGGGTCTGTTTTAACCCTGAGCTTCGGGACTCCGCAGTTTCCCCACTGCTCTGAGCGCCGTCTGAGGCCCAGGGCAGGGCTGTCCTGGGTCTGGGGTCCTGCAGCACAGTTAGGGAGAGGAGGAGTGACCCCACCCTGCCTCTCCTCCCCAGACATTGCTGTGGGCGCCCCGTTCGAGGGCTCGGGAAAAGTGTACATCTACCACAGCAGTTCCAGCGGGCTCCTCAGACGGCCCCAGCAGGTATGGCCGGACGGGGATGCGGCTGCTGCCCCCGCCAGCTGAGGTGGGCCTTCCCTCCTGTGCCTGTCGTCCTGGGTCCCGCCCCCTAGAGCCTGCCCCAGGCCTGTGCCCACCATGTCCCCCATCCCCAGGTTATCCACGGGGAGAAGCTAGGACTGCCTGGCTTGGCCACCTTCGGCTACTCTCTGAGTGGGCAGATGGACGTGGATGACAACTTCTACCCAGACCTGCTCGTCGGGAGCCTGTCGGACCACATCGTGCTGCTGCGGTGAGCAGGGGGACACTGGACAGGGCCCGTGTCTCCTCCGTCCTGTTGACACGGAGCCCCGTCTCTGTCCATCTTCTGCATCAGGTCCAGGGAAGCCTTCAGTCCAGGAGGCACTCATAGCTGCCTGGTTCTGTTGTCTCTGCAGGGCCCGGCCCGTCATCAACATTCTCCACAGGACCTTGGTGGCCAGGCCAGCTGTCCTGGACCCCACGCTTTGCACGGCCACTTCCTGGTGAGACTGTCAGCCCCTGCTCTGCCCACTCACTCCTCAAGGTTGAGCAGGCCAAGAGGGGACCCAGCTCCCAGGCCCCTCCTCTGGCTCCCCCTGGTACCCCACCCTTAGGGGTTTGATTCTGGGGCCAGCACTGGCCACCCTCACTGAAAAGCACGGTTCCTTGCAGGAGATAACAAGTGCATGGAGGCAGCTGGGCGCAGTGGTTAGGAACCGGAGCTCTGGGCTGCCTGGCTCAAATCCCGGCATTGCAGGGGCGGAGAGGGTACTGTGGGGAGTGTGGTCCCAGAGGAAGATGGAAGAGGAATGCACTTAAGTGGGTGGATGTGGGGTGCGGGGAGAGCCACCTTGGGCAATTATTAATCTCTCACGCCTCGGATTCCTTTCTGTCCAAGAGTTAACAACCACTTCACCGGGCTGGTGATAATTAAATGAGATAATGTACAAAACGTTCCTAGCACGGCACTTGGCATGCCTTAAGTGCTCAAAAAATGTTAGCCGCTAAGAAAGTGATGACGATGGTGGCAAGGAGCCCAAGGACTTTATGTGGCGACACGGGGTGAAGGCACAGGAGGCAGGGCAGGGCAGGGAGCGGGGGTGGGTAGTGGAAGGAGGTCTGGACAGGAGATCTCAAGACGGGGCTGGGCCGCCCACTGCCTGATGACTTCAGACAAGTCCTTCTGCTCCCTGGGCCTCGGTTTCCCCACCAGTGACCCCTACCCTTGCTTTCTGTAGCTCTGTTGGGAATGAGAGGGAAGGATTTAGGGAGAGCTTGGAGCAGTTCCGCACACACCCAGTTTTCTCTTTCCTGTCCCCAGAAAGGCCCTAGGTTCCCTTTCCCTCTTACAGGAGCCAGTTAGGGCCTAGTCCCCTGGAGTGGCCCACTGTGACCAGGTCCTCCTGTCCATCCCCCCAACAGTGTGCAGGTGGAGCTGTGCTTCACTTACAACCAGAGCGCCGGGAACCCCAACTACAGGCGCAACATCAGTGAGTGCCGGTGGGGGGCGGAGGCAAGGAGGGAGAGCACGCTCGCCCGGCGCCTGCTGACTGCCCTGTCCACCTGCAGCCCTGGCCTACACCCTGGAAGCCGACCGGGACCGACGCCCACCCCGGCTCCGATTTGCACGCAGCCAGTCGGCTGTGTACAACGGCTTTTTCTCCATGCCGGAGACACGCTGCCAGACGCTGGAGCTGCTCCTGGTGGTGAGGGAAGAGTGGGGGCAGGGGCGCTCTAGGACTCCTGGAGGAGGTGCCTGGCACCCGCCAGGTCAAAAGTGAGGGAGGAGGCGCTCCCCAGAGACAGGCTGCGCGCCGTGTGTCTGACGGATGAGATACCTTGAGGGGGTGCAGTGCACAGCGCCTAGCATGTGACGGGGGGCAGCAAAGGCCCTGAGAAAGTGAGGGGTGTGGGGTTCACCTCTGGGAAAAAGGGACCCCCACTGGGACATCAGAGGCAGGGAAAGGAGAACTTACCCTGGGGCCTAGTGGCAAAGGAAGGCCCTGTCCTCCCCCTGCCCCACCTAGGCCTCTGGGGAGGAGGAGCGCCATGCCCTCTCTAGCGGGGGTGGAGGTTCAAGGCGGTAGACTCGATTTATGATCAACAGGAAGGGGGCTCAGCCCTACTGGGAGGCGTCAGCTCCTCTCCAGGACTCAGGGTGGTGTAAGGGTTCAACCTGGAGGAGGGCAGGGCAGGGCTGTCTCAGCCGGCCCTCGGTCCCCAGGATAACCTGCGTGACAAACTCCATCCCATCGTCATCTTCATGAACTACTCATTACCTCTGCGGATGCCCGAGCGCCCCCGGCTGGGGCTGCGGTCCCTGGACCCCTACCCGGTCCTCAACCAGGCACAGGCTCTGCAGAACAGCACAGAGGTGGGCGAGGCGGGTCCAGGAGGGCTGTGGGCAGAGAGGGCGCTGTCAGAGTGCAGCCCCTTATGCCTCCGACTCTCCCCAGGTCCAGTTCCAGAAGGCGTGCGGGCCGGACAACAGGTGTGACAGCAACTTGCAGATGCGGGCGGCCTTTGTGTCAGATCAGCTGCAGCCGCTGAGCAGGTGAGCACTGCGTGGCTCTGGTTGGCTAACCGTCCAATTGGCGGATGGGACCTGAGGGACCTCACCTAGGGCAGGGCCTCATTGGTCAATAGGATTTGGAGGCGGGGCTTTCTTCCCCTGGCGCGATGGTGGGGGCGGGGCTTGTGGCTCACTCTGGGCTCCTCTCTCAGGTTCCAGTACAGCAGGGACGTCCGGAAATTGCTGCTGAGCATCAACGTGACCAACGCCCCAAGCCAGAAACGGCTTGGGGAAGATGCCCACGAGGCGCTGCTCACCCTGGAGGTCCCACACGCCCTGCTGCTGTCCTCTGTGCGCCCTGTAAGTGTCCACAGGCCAAACTCAGCCCAAGCGGAATGCCTTGCTAATTTGCCTACCGAGTGCGTGTCATTTATATGCATAATATACCCGCCTCTAGGCTGGTTCGCCTTTCCTTTCCCCTGTTTCCCTGCTTGGGAAATTTGGTTCTCAGGCCCCTGGGGGTTTCTGCCCTGACCTTCCTTATCTTGCTTCCTCAGCCTGGGGCCTGCCAAGCTAATGAGACCATTCTGTGCGAACTGGGGAACCCCTTCAAGCAGAACCAGAGGGTGAGCCCCTGGCCTGGGCACCGCCCCTCTGCCTCCCGGGCTGCGTTGAAGTCCAGGTCCACGGGAGGGTAGAGCAGGCTTAGGCAACGCCAGTGACTTGCTCAAGGTTGTAGCAGAGATCTGGAAAATAGCAGGGCTGTCACCCAAGGGAGAAAAGGTGGGGAAGGGAGACCCCTCGCCTAGAATGGGGGGAAGAGGATGCCAGAGAACCACCTCCCTCGCTGAGTGTTGGCCCTTCTCTTCCCCCGGGGTGTCGCCCCTGTGGGTCCCCAAACGCCCCCTGGTGGCAGATGGAATTGCTCATCGCCTTTGAGGTCAGCGGGGTGACGTTGCACACAAGGGACCTTCGGGCGCAGCTGCAGCTCTTCACGTGAGTGACCCGGTGAAGCCAGGCAGACTGGGGTGGAAGTGATGGACTCAGCCTCCTACTGACCCCGAGGTTCCCTCCCCCAGGTCGAGTCACCAGGATAACCTGCAGCCCGTGTCCCTGATTCTGCCGGTGGACTACTCGCTCCAGGCTTCGCTGAGCATGTGGGTGCTGCTCTGCCCCCCACCCTGTCCCCAGCCTGCCATGCCTGAGGCAGGGCCTCCCTGCCCCCAGGTGTCTTCTCTGGGCCTCCGCTTTCCCTGGGTCATCCTCTCATTTCCACATCATTGATGTTACTGTCCTAATAGAGCTCACAGGAGGACTCAGCAGCACTGGGGCTGACATGTTGGTCCCTGCCCTTGTTTTGGAGATGGTTTTCTTGCTGTCGTTTTGGAGATAGAACCCAGGGCCTTGGCATGCCTGGCAAGCACTACCACCAAGCGACACTCTGGCGCTTTTCCCCTGAGCCCAGCATGGCTTCAAACTTGCAATCCTTCTGCCTCAGCCTCCTGAGTCACTGAGATTGCAGGTGTGCACCACCGCGCCACACTGCAGCCATTTCTTGAACACTCATGTGCTGAGGACTTTGTGTCCATCTTGTCAGCATTTCCCAACTGCCCTGTGTGGTACCAACTGTTATGAAGTCCACTTTACAGAAGAAACAGTCTCAGGGAGGATAAATAACTTACTGAGGCCACTGGTGAACAGCAGAGCCGCGGTTTATACCCAGGCCTGCCTGACGTCAGAGGAGCTGTAGGTAACCAGTCTCGGTGCCACCCCTCTGCCAGGGCCTCAGCTCCTGCCCACCGTGACTCAAGCATCTTTCTTACTCCTAGGGTGAATCACAGGCTGCAAAGCTTCTTTGGGGGAACTGTGATGGGTGAGTCGGGCATGAAAACTGTGGAGGATGTGGGAAGCCCCCTCAAATACGAATTCCAGGTAAGGGTACCTGTGGGGACGTGGGTGGTGACTCCTGGGAAAGGAGTGGGGGTTTGTTCTGGGTCTGGGGTCTGAGGGTGGGAGGTGTTTTCTGGGAAGACAATAACCATGACACCTCTTGTGCCCACAGGTGAGCCCTGTAGGGGAGGGGCTGGCTGCCCTGGGGACCCTGGTCCTAGGTCTGGAGTGGCCCTATGAAGTTGCTAATGGCAAATGGCTGCTGTACCCCACGGAGATCACCATTCATGGCAATGGGTCCTGGCCCTGCCAGCCTCCTGGAGATCTGGTCAATCCTCTCAACCTCACTCACTCTGTAAGTCCACCAGTGGGGTGCTTTCATTTGCATCTCATTTGCATTGCATCTCATTTGCATCACATCTCATTTGCATCATATCTCATTTGCATGTCGAGGGCCAGAAGGGTGGTGTCTTTCTCTCCCCCTTGTCCTTTGGAAGGCTGACTCTCCCTCTGTCCTTCGCCGTCTTCTACTCCTGCAAATCTCTTCCCCCTTCAGGACCCCAAGAACAGGCCACAGCGCAAGCGGAGAGAGCTGGACCCTGGGGGAGACCAGGGCCCGCCACCCATCACTCTGGCTGCTGCCAAGAAAGCCAAGTCTGAGACTGTGGTGGTGAGTGGCCAGTGGGGAGCTGCAGAGTGTTGCTGCCACCCATTGCAAGGTGCATGGTGTCCAGGGGCACATGGCAGGAGGGAGATAGAGACACAGGGTGATGAGGTGACCCGACCTGTTGGGGGCCACACAGCACTCAGAGCCTTGGACATAAAGGCTGGGAGTGGGAGGGGTGGAAGGCTGGGCCAGGGCGCCCCCTGTGGGAGGGAGCCCGGAGGAGCCGAGCAGACAGGAGAGGCAGAGGGTGGGGTCCTGGGGCAGGTTTCTGGAGAGGATTGGTGAAGGGCAGTCGGGGCCTCCTTCACATGCCAGGGCCTGGGTTTCGTGGTACCCATCTTCCTGGCAGCGTATGGGCCTGAAGAGTGTGTCTTGAATATGTTTTAGGGAAATTGGGGAACATGCATGAGTGACAGTGTGAAGTTGGGGGCCCTTGGGATCATCCAGGGGTGGGACAAAGACTAAGAGGGATGAAGAGTGTAGAGCAAAGTGTGAAGAATTTGGAGACCCAGACTGGCCCCTGCCTTGTGTCCCCTGCCCGCCTCAGAACTGTGTCAATGGCCGTGCCCACTGCGTGTGGCTGGAGTGCCCCCTCCCGGATGCCCCCTTCACCACCAACGTGACCGTGAAGGCAAGAGTGTGGAACAGCACGTTCATCGAGGTGGGCGTTGGGCACAGCCAGGAGGGCCCGTACCAACCTCTCTTGCCACCTGGGACAGACATCTCCTGTGACTCAGTTCTGAAGCTTAGCAGCATTATGGGCCACATCCGGTTTCCAGGGCGTCGGCTCAGTCCTGCTATTGTAGTGCCAAAGCTGCCCTGGATGACTGGCTGGGCGTGGCTGTGTGCTGAGAAATACTTTATGTACAAAAGCAGGTGCCGGGCCAGATTAGCCCACGGGCCCAGGCCACACCTGCAGTGCGACCCTCTGCTGTGCTGTCCAGCACAGGAGCTGCTGCTCACGCAGAGGAGAGGCCTGGCGGACTCCTCCTTTGGGGGCCCTGCTTCAGGCTGCTGCCTGGTGGGAGGGCCAGGGAGTGGGTTGCGTGGGGTTCAGAGAGAGGCTCAGGGGTGCCTCAGCTGCTGCCTTTGACCACTCTGCCCCGCCTCCAGGATTACAGAGACTTTGACCGAGTCAGGGTAGATGGCTGGGCCACTCTCTTCCTGCGAACCAGTGTCCCCTCCCTCAACATGGAGAACAAGACCACGCTGGTGAGTACACACGTTGACGGGACAGCAGGCTGTTTTGGGGTGGGGCACAGGGCATTTCGGGAGCACACTGGCATCCTTAGCTGTACGGGATATGTTAGGCTTGTCCAGGGGGCTTCTGGTATCAGGATGCACCCCAGAGTGGCTGAGTCTGTGTCCCTGGGGTGGGACCACAGGACCCTGTGTGACCCTGATAAGCAGGCAGGGTTGAGCGCCACCGCCTGAAGTCATGTGGTCTGCACGGCAGCTACAGACAAAGGAGGACTGTGGATGTGGCTCTGTTTAGGTGAAGAACCAGGTCCAGAGAGATTGGCCTTCCCAAGTGGCACTGGTTATCAGGGGAGGCACTGAGGCACAGCTGTGGGGAAGGGCAGGTTCAGAGGCCCTCGGGGAGGGGCACAGTGCCCAGGAGCCCAGGGCAAGCGCTGTGTTGACGAGGGAGAGTTCTTGGTCCCCCTGGGTCAGCTCACTTCCACATGTGTGACTGTCTACATGACAGAACAGAGAAGTGATTGAGCTAGGTGTGGAGGGGCATGCCTGTAATCCCAGTCCTTGGGAGGCTGAGGCAGGAGGATCACTGTGAATTTGAGGCCAGCCTGGGCTACACAATGAGTTGAAAGCCAGCCTGAACTATGTAGCAAGACCCTGTCTCAAAAAAATTATTTTGTGTATGAAAAGCATGTAAATGGAGATATGTAGAAGATATATATAGAGCGAGAAATGGAGGGCTGGTTAAATACATTATTATATATTTCCTAAAATAAATTACTGTGGTGCAAAAGAGGGATAGGGAGGCCCGGAAAGATTAATGTAACAGAAATTTAATTTGGTACAGACTGTGTTTTTAATCAGTGGAGAAAGATTATTAAGGAGTGTTGGAAAAACACATTTGGAAAATAAAGACAAATCTCTACCTCACACCATAAACAAAAATACATGCGGTTAGATGAAGTATTTAAATGTGGAATTAAACGTGTGCCAGGATCAAATACAGGGACTGATTTAATAGTAACCTTTAATTAGCTGGGCCTTTCGGCACAGGCTTGTAATTCTAGCAACTCTGGAAGGCTCAGCAGAGACCCTGTCTCAAAATGAAAAATGGGGCCGGGGGTTTTAGCTCAGCAGCACAAGCGCCTCCTTGGCAAGTGCGAGGTTGAGAGTTCGATCCCTGGTACCAGAAAAAAAAATAAAAATAAAAAATGGACTAGAGTAGGCATGGTGGGTGCATGCCTTAATTCCAGCACTCAAGAGGCTGAAGCAGGAGGATTGCTGAAAGTCTGAGGCTGACCTGGCCTACATAGTGAGTTCAAGACCATGCTGAACTACAGAGCAAGAGCCTGTCTCGAAAAACTAAAACAACAGATGGGCAGGGACCATAATAGTTCACTGTGAAGGTCCTAGGTTCAGTCCCCAGTACTGGGGAGGAAAAGTAATCTTTAATTAGGGAGAGTAAATTATTTTATTAAACTCAAAATTCACAAAGGAAAAATTAAGGAAATCGTAGTATGTGAAAATTTAAATCTGTACAGAGTAAAAGAGATGGTAAAGACCCTAAAGGGACATCATCTATACTGTTTTTTTCAAGTTTACGGACTGTCAGCAAATTATTGGTATACATGTATGCCAATATATGCTTATATATGTATATAACCATTTAAAGATAAAATATATAAAAGAACCGTGTACATAAGATGAAATACAAGTTTTTTGTTTTTTCAGATGGGTCTCACTATGTAGTGCAGGCTGGCCTTGAACTTTTCTCAATCCTCCTGCCTCAGCCTCTCAGACACACAGCATCTCACTCTGTGAAATACAAGTGGGCTTACAACGAAAAATTTTTAAAAAGTAACAAACAGAGTGGAGGATGTGAAAAAGAATAATCCTGTCTGGCGCTGACAGGCAGAGCGAGATGGTATTGACTGGGGTGTAAATCAGCAGATTCCTTTTGGAGATGAGTTTGTCAATCGCCATTAAAGTTTAAAGTGTCCATTTCCTTCCCGGGGGTCCAGATGGCCTGTCCTCGGGAGCTGCTGAGGAGTGTACAAAGATAAATGTATGGGGGGTTTTTTAGGCGTGGTTGAGAAGGGCTGAGAGCTGGAGACACTCGTGACATCTTTCAGTGGGAGGCTGGCTCAGTCCACTGGCACATTGCCTTCAATGACTGTGGCCCAGAAGAGGTCGACGTGGCCTCTGTCACTTGACAGGGGCAGATGGTCACACTGGGTGGGGGGGAAGAGACGGTGCATGGGAGCGGCTGTAGGCTGGGCCCATCAGTAGGGATCAGATACATTTTAAAAAGTGAGGGGCCCAGGATATAGCTCTGCGGTATCTTGCCCACCTGGCAAGTACAAGGTCATGAGTTTGATTCCTGCTACCAAAATTTTTAAAAAATAAGTTTCAGAAGACACTTGTTTCTAGAGTGTAAAATTCCTGAGAACCTTTAATTTTCTCTGTATCAAACATTTTTAAAATGGAGATGAACCATAGAGTGCTGCAGTAGCATGCCCAGGGTCACACACAGCTAGCAAGGAGCACGGCTAGAATCGAACCTGTACCTTTGCCTCTCAGCTCGGTATGAGGTAGGCATTCGGATGCCCTTATCAGAGGGCTCTAGCTGCAGATTCAAGGATGTGATCATTTGTCCAAGGTCACATCATTTGTCCAAGGTCACATCACCAGCCCACCAGGGGTGGACCTGGTACCCCAGCCAGAGCGCGTACACAGCACTGGGTCTGAGGCTGCAGCCAGGTCTGTGTAGCAGAGAGGCAGAACGCGCGCACCTGCCGGTGGCAGGCAGATAGGCAGGGGCTTTTTCCAGTCCCTGGCTGCCCCCTACTGGCAGGAGGTCAAACAGCAGGGCCTCGGGCACAGCCCGGAAGAGAAAGATTTGAATGAGGGTTGTGGCGCCCGTGGGGCCCAGACAGGGCGCTGAGTGGCTTCTCTGCACCCCAGTTCTCTGTGGACATCGACTCAGACCTGGTGGAGGAGCTGCCGGCCGAGATCGAGCTGTGGGTGGTGCTGGTGTCCGTGGGTGCGGGGCTGCTGCTCTTGGGGCTGATCATCCTCTTGTTGTGGAAGGTTAGCATCCCGCCCGCCTTCAGGGAGCTTCCACTCCCACCAACCCCAGCTCACCGACCCTCCCTTCACCTCGCGGCTCCCCACCCCTGGCCTCATTTCCATCACAGCCCCCCCCACCCTAGCTTCCAGTTCTCCCCTGCTTTGGTTAGTGGGGGAGGAACTGCAAGCTGGATTGGGGGAACCCAGGAGATCCAGCACCTGGCCACACCCCCAGCTGAGGCCAGGATCCAGGCCCCCCACCCTAAGCCCTGGCCCCTGAGTACTGCTAGCCGGACGGCCCAGGGCCCCTGATGGCACCTCCCACCTCCTCCCTCCAGTGTGGCTTCTTCAAGCGGGCCCGCACTCGCGCCCTTTATGAAGCCAAGAGGCAGAAGGCGGAGATGAGGAGCCAGCCATCAGACACAGAGAGGCTGACCGACGACTACTGAGGGGAAGCCCCGCCCTGGCCCACCCTGGTAACGCGGCCTGCGGGTCCTGCTCCCTGAGCCCCCAGCCAGCGGGGGCCTCTGACTCTGTCCTGTCTGCGCCTCTTTCTTTAGGGGCCAGCTGTGCCCTCACCTGTCGCCACCGCCACCGCGAAAGGCAGGCCACTCTGTCTGACTTCTGCTTTGCCCACTGGGTCTGGCTGTGATGGACTTGGAATCCCAAGATGTGCCAAAAGTTTCTCCCCATGGTCACTTTCCTTCCTGGGGACTGGAAAACAGTGACAGCCAAAGCCAGGGCCCATCTCTGTGGCCACAGGGCTTGTCCAGAATGATACCATACCTGCATCCCTCCCCAGGGCAGGAGGGGAACAGTGCTGACCCTCCTGAGCACGCCCCTCCCCAAGTAACCAGCTCTCCCTCCACCAACCCAGCCGGGGTCACCACCCACCCCTCCCTGCCACACCGCCTGTGGTCTCTGCAGCTGCCTCTCATCTCCATCTGCCTCCCCTCTCCTGTCTGCTGTCCTCGGCTCCTCTTCCCCTGCCCGGGTGGGGAAGCTCCTCCCTGGGTCTGTCTCAGTGCTGGGGGGGGGGCGCTTGTGAGTCAAGGACCTGGCTTTGAGGACCGGTCAGGGAGGAGGACACCGGGTGCACCTTCACCCTGTTGGAGCCTAGATGCTGATGTGCTTTCTCTTCTCCCCAACTTCAGTGCGACTTCTTTAGGCGGACCCGTTACTACCAGATCATGCCTAAGTACCACGCGGTGCGCATCCGGGAGGAAGAGCGTTACCCGCCTCCAGGGGGCGCTGTGCCCACCAAGAAGCACTGGGTCACCAGCTGGCAGACCCAGGACCGATACTACTGACGTCCTCCTGATCCCACACCCGTCTCCCCACGTCCCCTTCTTCCTATTTATCCTTAAGTTATGCCTCTGACAGCCCGCAGGGGGCACCACCGCTTGGCCATCTCCCTGTAGGACTCAACGAGCCAGCACACTGTGCCCCGAGGCTGGGTGCACGGGGCGGGGGCTCACAGCTCCTGGCTCGTGCTTGTGCCACACGGATGGTGCACAGACGTGCCTTGTGCCAGCCTCTGCCTGTGCCAAACCTGTGCCTCTGCCAAAGCAGGAAGAAAAGGCCCCCTGCGTGGCGACACCCCCACTCCTTTCACCCTGGGTCCACCCTGAGCCATACCCACTGGACCGACTTTGCTGCCGAGAGTAAACTACTGACAGGGAGCAGCCGGCTGGGCCCAGCTGCAGCTCCCCGGCCCGCGCGGTGCGGCTGGGGTCCCACCAAGGACAGACCAGGGGGTGTTAGGGGACCTGCCTGCTCACAGAACAAAGAAGCCGGAAAGGCTTTCTTCCACGCTTCTCTGGGACGCGTTTCTTCTGGGCCATGGACCAAACTGGCAGGGAACACTGCCCAAAGGGACAGAGAGACAACGGGCGGCACAGATGGGCCACTGCGGGACTGCCTTGGAGCATGGTGGAAGGCTCGGGATGGTAGGGGACCAGCCCTGGGCCAGCAGATGCTACAGGATGAGGAGATACCAGTTCCCACCCATCGCTTCCACCCCAGCCTCAGAAGTGCCTGGAGAGACCCTGCAGGATGTTGGAGGGAATGACACTTGAATGTAGGACAGGGACAGAGCCTTGTCCCTGGCCCAGCTGGCCACGCCCCACTCTGTCCCCATGGACCATGGAATGGGGCCTACAAGTGGCGTTCTTGGCTGTTGTTGGCTTTCAGAGCCACTCTTACTGCCCCTCCTGCATGGGCTGTGTTGAGGCCCAGTGCCGTTGAGGCTGGTCCCCAGTACCTCCTTCAGTTGTCCCCCCCCCACGGTACTGTAGCAAGGGGCTCCCATGCCCCCCCCTTGTGCCTTCTTTGTATACAGGCTTATGGCAACCAATAAACAGCTCCCAGTTTGTATACCTGCCTCTGCCCATCACACCCCACCCTTGGCAGCCCCAGTTTTATCTGAATAGGTGGTGATGTCACACAGCAGTGCTCTGGCTAACCAAGGCTGGTGCTAGGGTCTCCAAGGCTTGGGGTGACACCAGTGGGTCCTCATCACTGGCACATAAATGAGATCTTAGAGTTAAGATGCAGGCAGAATCCTCACTGGGTACAAGCTACTGTGAGCCCAGGTAGTCCTGGCCAGTGTGGAGGGGAGGCGGGGTGCAGGGACAGAGAGCCCTGGGCCAAGGGCTTAATTCAGGTGGAACCTGCTTTTCTGCCTCTGTTCCTCATCCCCACCCCTGGACACTTGGTGAGGGCATCAGAAGATGACCTGAGAGCTCTACTTTCTTGGAAGCTCCCCCAGAAGTGTGGGTAACTGCACTGTTTGGAATAAGCACCCCCTTTTAGCAACCCATATTTTCTGAGACTCCTGATCAGCATCCCCTTCCGTGTCAAGACTGTCTCCTTCCACACAGGCCCTGGGAATGGAGCAAGGTTGCCCCGCAGACCCTGATTTTGTTGTCCTAATTCATGGTACAGATCTTCTGGTTAGTTTTCCCCAAGGCTGTGCTTTCCTGGTGTGGACTAGGCCCTGGGTTCAATCCCCAGCACCAGAGAGGGAGAAAGGAATGTTTCCCCAGCCTGTGACCTCCAGCCAGACCTCACTGATGGCTGAAGTTACTGCTCAGGGAAACAGAACCAGATCTTAGCCATTTCCAGAGGCCATGAACCCATGCTTCCTGGGGTTCCACGTACCTACCTGGGAGCTACCAAGCTCAGCACCGGCAGCTGCCTGTCCTCCACTCCCTCCAGCAGGCTCAGCATGTCAGAGTCCTGGGCTCAGTGGCCTCACCCTCTCACTTTCTGCACTGGGATCTGCCCGTTCCCGGGATGATTGACAGTGGGCTGCCCAATCACCCAAGGAAAATCCATGCCTCTGCCCAGAGCTGCCAAGCTCAGAACTCTGTGATCAGTGACCTTCCTTGTTTTCAGAATCTGGGGTTCACTCATTTGGAAATAACACCTCATGTAGGTTGTGACAGTCCAGCCAGTCCTGTGCTGACACGGGCATTTCCTGCTTAAAGCAGATTTACCTGTGTTGTATACACACACACACACACACCTGCGTATAAATCATCTGCAGGATTAATGCTACTCTGACTTGAAAGAAATATAAGTGGCAGACAGCCATAATGCCCACCACAACAGAATGCTGCTATGCTGCACTTCCCAAGCTCCTTGGCGTGGCAGCACCTCTACACCCCATCAAGGCAATTCTGCCCCTTCTGGGAACAGGTGAGGATGGCACTTCCGGGTCCTAGTGCTGGATGAGGCCATGTGACTAATTCTGGCCAATGAGATTGAGTGGGGGTGGTGGCTCACTTTTGGGCAGAAGCATTTATTTGCTGGTGGCAGGTTCACTCAGTTCTCCTTCCCCTGAGTTCCATGCTCTGGTAGCTTTTGCTGAGAAAAGCTCTGCGTTTCCAAGAGACCCCCCCCCCACGCACACACAAACATTGTGCATGGAGTGGGAAATTTGGGGATTGAGTCTTAGAAGTCGGCTCATATAGGTTACTTAGAAGTAACCTATAGTGGCTGCTGCCCTCTACATGTACCAGGCAGCAAATTCTGCAGAAAATGGATTTTTATCCAAGCACACAGCCCGCTTTATGGAAGACAGCTCTCAGATGAGGGTCATAGGCAAGCTCTGTTCTGCTCCAACACCCAGCCCCAAAGTCACAGCCTTTTCCTTGTTACTTTAATGTTGACAATAATAATATTAGCGGCTATTTAGAGCTAGGCACAAGGCTTGTGTTTTTGTATATAATGTCCCATGCACTCCACCTGGCACTTGGAAACTACCTTCACTGAGGTCACCAACTCACCTCCCAATTGCTAGCCTGTCAAGGTTTGGGGTCTTCTTGACATCTTAGGACATGTCTCCCTGTTAACCCCACTCCTTGTTTCACTCTGTCCTCCCTACTACGTGCCAGGCACTGTGCCCGGTGCTGGAGAAACAGCGATGACTAAGACATAGCCTATGCCTTCCTGGAGCACCAATGGGGAGACAGATCAGTCAACAAGAGGATGTCACTGGGTGTGCTTGGCGCTCACACTTTGCTGACATCAGGGACCTAAGGCTGAATAAGCAGCTGAGATCTGAAGAGTAGGTAGGTGACGTTCAGATACTACTCTTGTTCGTAACCAAAAGGCTGAGAAGCGATGGGGAGGTGACATTCATAAAGAGTGATCCAGACAGAAAAGAGGGTATTTGCAATGGTTTGGAGAGTAGAAACGGGGTCCAGCAGAAGACAGGTGGGGCTGGAAGTTGAGCAGGGGCTGGAGAGAGACCCAAGGCGCCTCGTGAGACAGGTGGGAAAGCTCCAGCGAGGAGCAGAGGGAAGCAACGCCCCGATCTGTAGTTAAGAACGATCGCGGAGTCTAGGTTTTCCTGTTTCTAAACTGAGGTTCATAATAGTACAATGGAACTGTCTTGAGCCCAGGCACGCACACAGCGCCTGGCACCGAACGGTTGCCCTTCTGCTAGGAGTCCTTCTGGAAATCTGAAGCCCTGCTGTGTTGGCTACAATCGCACTCTGTTGTAACTTATTTACTTATGCAGCCAGCTCCCAAACTGAGAAATGAAAGGATTGAGGGGGAGGCCGTGTCCTGATCTTGCACATCTCTCCGTCTCAGCAAAAGGCTAACACACACTCAGGGCTTGCCAAAGAAGCGTCGGTCAAAGCGGCGATACGGGCTCCAGGCCCAGGATGGGATATATCACGTTCTACCACAAGAGGGCGCGCGACATCTCCCACAGAAGGGGCGGAGCTGCTGGGGGAGGGGACTCCCCCCATCCCCCCCGACCCCCCCCCCGGTCTAAGGAAGACAGAGAAGGTCGCTTTCTTAGGTGGTTGCCCAAGATGCCACTGAATTATGTTTAATCAAGTGAACTAGATAAGGTTAAAAATGGAAGTATATCCAAAATTAGCACAGACCGTAGCAGCTGTCTCCACCACTGCTAGTCGCAAGGGGTTTGACTCTTTGTTTTTCACTCGGAATAAAGCAAACGCCACCTTTTCCTTGGACCTTTATGGAAGCCAGTGGGTTGCATGCACATAGAACATAAGCACAGGCTTGCATTCTGGTTCCGAATTTGTCACTTATTCAGTCTGGGTCAGTCACAACAGCCCATAAGGGACAGACGGAGGAGTCAGGACAGGTGGCTTGGGTACCTCTGGGAGGAAAAGGAGACTCCACGAAAGCTGCCTGGACAGGTCAGGGAAGAAAGATAAGGTGGTGATAGCAGGTGAAGAACACAAGAGAAAGGGAAAAGCGGGGGGCGAAGGGGTTGCAGAAAGCGAAAGTCCGCCTTCCTCTGGGAAGGAAGGCGTTAACCCAGGGTTCGGCCCTCCAGGGCCGGGGAGGATTGAGTGGAGTTCACTGTGCCTCCGAAAACAGGCCGGGGCCAGCGAACACAGGGTTAAGGAGGTGGGCCTGAAGGGAAGCCACGTGCCGAGACGCACGACTATTGGTTCTGCGGGAGTTGTTTGTGCGCGGCCATTGGCCCGTTCGGGGCGTCGCGGCGATCTGATTGGCTGGGTGTCGCAGGGGTCGCCAGGGCCGGGTCGGGAGGAGGCGGCCGGACCGTGTCGCCGGGCCGGAGAGGGCCGATCCGGGCTCGAGCTCTACCTGCACGGGGACTGCAGCCGAGCAGCGAGCGCTGAAGCCATGCGCTGGGTCCGGGCGCTACTGAAGAATGCGTCCCTGGCAGGGGCGCCCAAC
>PVJX010004823.1:54929-90860 GCA_004027295.1 Dolichotis patagonum
TGTGATGTCAGGACAGGAAGGGAGTCGGGTCCCATCCAGCCATAAAAAGCTAACGGGGATTTTCCTGGAGACTCTAAGAGTGGGGACAGAGAGAAAATAGAGGGGCGGGAGGGGGCTCGCGGGTGGGAGGGACGAGGTGGCATTGGGAGGTGCAGCCATCTGGAAGGAGACCTGTCAGACTTTCCGGGACAGAGCAGGAGAGAAAACCCCAGGCAACCGCAGCAGGGGGCTTTTCAAGAGGGGGCTGCTGCCGGAACCAGCACCCCCCGACTAGTGTTCCTCCACCCATCCCAGCTCCCTAGTGGGAAGGACACTTGAAGATCAAATCTCTTCCAGCCTGGCAGCTAGTGCCCAGCCGGGCGGAGGCCCAAGCCACCATGAGGTGGGCAGGCTGCTCGGACTCTCCCTTGGCTACCCCTGGCTCCCTGGGTCCTGACTGCCCACTGCCATATTGCAGAGGTGGCCCTGGGGCAGGAGGAGGGTGGTGTCAATGTGGCAGCCCATACAGACTCGTGTGGGTCTGGCTGTCAACAGTGTATTTCCATGGTGTCAGCTAGGAATTGGAGGGCGGGCCCAGGCTGCTCAGGAGTTGAGTTGATGGTGTCTGGCTTAGGTTACAGCTACATCACTGACCATACGGGGTTAGGGAGGTGGCAGCCAAGGTAAATGGCACCTGTGTCTTGCTGCCCCCTCCCCTGTTTGAGTTTTGCCCATGCAGGAAAGTCTGGGCCTAACCCTGGTCCCCATACTGGACCCCAGTTACAGAGCTGTCACAGCTGTGAGAGGTTCAGTCTGTTTTACAGTAAGAGGGAAATTGCGGCTTTCAAAAGAATGGTGACACCCCTGAGTGACAGAGTTGGAAGCAGAGCCTAGACAAACCTAGGTCTGCCTCGGGGCTGAGACCTCATCAGCCCTCTGCCTCCTCCTCTTGGCCACTACTTCACAGATGGGCACTGATACAGTGGGCACCCATCACCTCGCCAGCCTGGTAAGCTGGCCTGGGACAGGGACAGCGCTAGGTGCCCGCAGCTGTAGGAGCCTAGGCATAGCCCCCCAGCCAGGCTCCAGCCCCAGGACAATGGCATTCCCAGGCACCCCTACCCCCCAGGTCAGCCCCAGCACAAGTGCTGCTGGGAGGGAAGAAAAGCCTCTGTGGTGCCCGTAGTTTCCAGCTGTGGACTCACCCTCTCGTGCCCCTCCAGGGTCCAGCAATGCCTGTGAGAAGACCTCCTTCACCTTCCTCCGCCAGGAGCTGCCCGTGCGCCTGGCCAACATCATGAAGGAAATCAACCTGCTTCCTGACCGGGTGCTCAGCACGCCCTCAGTGCAGCTGGTGCAGAGCTGGTGAGATCCCTCCTGCCCCACTGCCACGACCCTGGGCTGAGTCTCCACACCCGTGGCAAGGATGGGGGCCTCCAAGAAGCCGGGGAGTTGCCCCAGGACACACAGGCATCCAGGCCAGAGCAGGGGCAACGGCCAGGCTCTTAGGGCCCTGTGTCGGGTGGACGGCCCTAGTCTTACCGAAAGCCTTCCTTTCTCTAGGAACCCAGGACCTAGCCAGGAAGTCAGATCTCACAGCTGAAACCCCAAGGTGGGCTACTGTCAGCAGTGGCCCCCAGCCCTAGGCCTGACAGGCAGTGTTTACTGAGGGTGACTTTTGAGGAAGCAGAAATGCAAAGACAGGAATCTTAGAACAAATGATATCTTCCTAGCTACACATCTGACTGTTTTGAATGCTAGAAAACCCTCGCTTAGACCTGGGGTGACACGGTGCTGCCCACAGCACTTAGGAGGGCAAAGACTGTGTGTTTATCGCCGGTAGCTGTTTCAGGGACAGAGAGTCTCGGCAAAGTTCACCTGGGGCGCTATCTGGGGTTAAGTAATGGACACTGCCGCCAATGGCCTGTCACATGGAGCGTAAACAAGGGAGCGCCCCGTCTCTGGCCGTGTCGCTGCTGGACCATCAGTAGACTTCGGTGGCGCCCTGGCAGATCCCTGGTCTCAGGACTTGCTGTGCAGGGTGACTGGTTTCCTCTCGGACTCAGGCGCACCTGTGCCCCCTCTGAGCCCAGCACCACGCAGCACCTGAGACAACAGCACCAGCTGCCCTGGGGAGCCCATGATCTCAGGGAAAGGAAACTCCAGCCAAGACAGGGCGAGCGAAGTGCAACCTGGACAGTTGGTTTTATGTAAATGAACAAAGTACTGAAGTCACGTGGATTGCTTCCACCGGCACACACCCCTGCTCACTGTAGATGCAAATATCTGCATTTTGACACTTGGAAAACACAAAAACATAGATGGAGTGGGGCATAGTGGTGCATACCTGTCTTCCCAGCACTCTGGGAAGCTGAGGCAGGAGGATCCCAAGTTCCAGCTCAGCCTGGACAGTTTAGCAACTCAGCAAGGCCTTGTCCCATGATAAAAAATAACAAGGACTGGGGAGATGGCTCAGCATAAAGACCCTGGGTTCAGTCCCTATGTAGAAGACGAAAGAAGAAAAACAAAACAGCAACCTACCCTGCCCCATAACCCCCTGCCCCCGCCAGCACCCCTTGCACCTGACTGTAGGGAGAGCGTTGCACACACAAGGCCGGGTGTGTACTAGGTACACAGTGAATGCTGGTCAAACCCAAAGTTGCAGAAAAGTTCAGATGGACACAAGAGGTGCCCAGAGCAGAGGGAAAGACCTGTCCAGGCCACCCAGGGACTCACCCCGTGGACAGTGGCTGTACTGCAGGGCCATCCATGGAAGAGCCTGACCAGGTCACCCCTCACTGTGCCCAGGACTTCTGAGCCAACCGGCAGGTCCCGACAAGGGGTGGCAGAGCAGGAGGAGGGAGCAGAAGGTGCCATCTGTTCTCCCGGCTGTGTCCAGCTCCCTGTCCTGGCTGTCACTCTAGCTGGTGCCTAACTCCAGGACTGGCTTCTTAGCCTCCTTACTGGACACAGTGCCCCTGGGACAGCCGGGGATGCTGGGGAGGGCAGGGGTCACTGGACTCCCCCTGGGTCCCCCAGGAGGCCTATAGGCCCCTTCCCTGGCGTCAGCAGCACACGTGAGGGGTTGATGTCTGGGAGCAACGTGAAAGGGCACTTCCTTGGTGGGCGAATCAGCTCGGAGAAGAGCAGCCAGGGGCCTGCTAGGCCTCCACATGCTGAAGCAATCACGACTTGCTTCAAGGTGTCCAGAGCCAGGGGCAGCAGCTGCAGCAAGAGAGACCCCAGTGGGCGGCAGGAGGGACTTTCAGAGTGGGCAGGTAGTGGCCTGTAAGAGCACAGAGCACCTTCTCCAGGAAAGCTGGATGGTGGAGGTGGCGAAGGCTCTGGGAGAGGAAGAAGAGGCAACTCAGGCCCCACTAGCCTGGGTGCAAATAGCTAAGCTAAGCGCTAAGTGAGCTTCTCAGCTGGGGAAGGGTTCTGGGCAGAGTCACTATCAGCGAAGAATCTCTGCTTCCAAGGAGACCCCAGGCACCATTTCTGCTGGGGCAGAGACTTGGGGTGGCAGGACCATTCTTTGGAGGTGATAGGTGGGTGGGGGAGAGCCTTTAGCCTCCCCTCAGCATGCATCATTTTGTGTCTTGCTAGGCATTTGGTCCTCGACAAACACTTGGGTCTGTGAGCCTCGAGTTCCTTGTCTGTGAAATGGGACTTCTGTGGTTTCCAAGGTCAGATGTCATTGCTAGATGTGAAAATCATGTAAGGTCCCCAGGCCTCTGGGCAGCCGCATTTCCAGGCCTAAGGTGATGTCATCATAATAGAAGTTTCTGAGGCAGGACCATCCTAAGTGACTCAAGGGTGACCAGAGGAATCACTGTGTCCCGGGAGCTATTTGGGGTTCTCACCACAGCCTTCTGTTGTGGGTGTTGCCTATTACCCCCACTTCCCAGATGAGAAACTGAGGCTTGGGGAGTGAAGAATTTCACAAAAGATCACTGAGGAAGTAAGGGGGAGAGCTGGGATTCGAACCCGGGCTGTTGGATTTGGGGCTGCATTCCGGAAGGGGTGGGAAGGGGGCCAAACCGTGGGACAGTGACGTTTGCAAGCTCCTGCATGAGTCTGAGTCTAGGGAAAAGCAGGGTTCACGTCCGGAAGTGCTGGGGGGGTGGAGGCAGAGTGGGCCCTGGCCCCGTGCTGAGAGCAGGACGAGCCTGAGGGACAGCAGTGAGTCACCCCTGCCACCAGCAGAGTGTGGGGACTGGAGGAAGGGGCTGAGTGACACGATGTCTGTGGCTGGCACCTTCTGGCCAGCCTCCCGCCTGTCAGCAAGGAGTGTGGACCCCCCTCGTGGAGAACCCGGCTCCCACACGAGGACCCCAACCAGTCCCTGGCTGGCAGGAGAGCAGGTGGAAGGCCTCGGGCCACTCCTGCCAGGCCCCAGCCCCTGGGGTCCCTCAGCTTCCTGGCACATGGGGAGCAGTCACCCAGGAGGGGACAGCATGGGTGAGCATGTCTTGGTGTCGTCTCCTGTATACCCTGACTGTCCCACCAAAGGCTTCCTGCTGGGAACCCCACTTTGCAGTTGGGGAGCAGAACAGTGGCTGGCTTCCAGAATATAACCTGCCTGAACCCCAAGCCACACAGCCGGCCTCCCCCAGCCCCACTCTGCCCCTGTCCCAACAGCTGTGGGCACTGCAGTGCACGCTTTTACACACCCCCCCCCAGGCGGGCAGGCTGCGTATTCATGGATTCTCACACACACACACACACACACACACACACACACACACACACACACAGAGTGGGCAGCCCCGCCCCTCCCTGCCCATCCCCCTGGGCTCACTCAGCACACCCCTCCCTCCCTGTGCCCTACCTCCCTCCTCCTGCTTCCAAGACCAAGGCCATGGCTGGTGAGCAGAGGTGGGGCTGGGCCCTCCACGTCATCTGGGGCCGCTTAGAAATTCAGATCGCCCTGAGGAGCTGAGGCCTCCCTGTATTTTTGTCTTTTGTTTTTTGTGTCAGGAATCGAACTCACAACCGTGCACTTTCGGGGCAGGTTCTGCGCCGCTGAGCTACATCCTCGGGCTGGCCTCCCTGTGTTGGCTTGGGCCCTGCCGCCTACTCTGCCTGGGCCTGCTCCTTCCTGATTTGGGCACAGTGGTGGCCTGGAAACCAGTGTGACCCCATCCCTGGTGTTTTCTCTCTGTGGGACCCTGGGTGTGGCCTGAGGTGGCATCTGGAGTCCCAGGGCCCTGGGATCCTCCGGGCTGGGGCAGGGTCCCACTCTATCCTCTCCTGTTGGTCCCAGGGGTATATCCAGGACACTCCCTGCAGCTTGGCCTGTGAGGAGTGGGCAGGGCTTCCACACCCTGCAGTCCAGGGCACGGAGGCCTGCAGCAGCCACCTCCCAATCTCTGCGCTGGCGGCACTGCCCGCTGTCAGCCTGTCCCAGCATTCTGTGTTCTGTGTCAGTGGCCTCAGGACCAGGCCCACTTCTGCCCTTGAAGGTTCACTGGGCAGCCCTGCCACTGGGCTCCGGAAGTCTGACCTGCCCACCCTCACCGCTGGCCAGCAGGGCAGGGAGCAGCCCGTGTCCCTACCCTGACCTCTTCGTCCCCTCCGAGACGGGTCCTGTGCCCTCTGTCTCCCCCTCTGCCCCTCACTGTAAGCTCACACATGCTCTGCCACATCCCCTGCCCTTCTAGGACTCCTAGGAGCTCCATGCTTGGGGGACACAGGATTTGGGGTCCGGGCAGGTGGGGGGAGAGAACCCCAGAGCTGCACGCTGACTTTGTACCCCGGAAGCTTTAGTGGTGGCGTCAGTTGTCTCACAGGGTTACTGTGGAGGGAGTGGGGGGCAGGGGAGCACAGCACCAAACCCAGGCCACCGCACCCTTGGGCCAGTGTGGACCCTGAGCATCCAGCCGGTATAGTCAGGAGGCCCTGGGTTAGAATCCCGGCCTGCTTCTCTGTGGCCGGGCAGATTCCCTGCCCAAGCTGTGCTCATTCCTGCACCCTGAGGAGCCGATGTCTAGGGCTGGGTGGTGTGGGCTGGGGACTGCCTGGAGGTCAGGGCTTTCTCTCAGCTGGTGACAGTTTTTGAGCCACCAACCTAAAAAGAGCAGGCATCCAAAGAGTGCTCACTGTGTACAGACAGTGCTTGGTCTCCTAATGGAGAAAGTCAGGCCCACAGAGGTTCTGTGACTGATCCAGGGCCACACAGCTGGACTGGCAGAGCCAGGACTGAGACCTGGCGGAGCCACTCGAAGCCAGTTCTTTCACCCTCTTCTCTGCTGTCTTAGCAAGAGCAGGAAGTGCATTCTGGGAGGAGGAACAGCATAAGTGGGTGCTGGGCGCAGTGTCGGGCAGACACTGGTCCTCTCTCTGGTCCAGGCCTCCGTCTCCCAATCTCTGGGCCCTCCCCAGCCTTTGATGAGAGGATTCAGAAGCAAAGGCGCTAAAAGGGGCCCAGCCAACTGCAGGTTTCCTTGCACAGCTTGCTGGGTTGTCAGGGAGACTCAGGGCAGATGACAAGGCTGGGGAGGACACGCCACTGTTGTCACCAGGCCCAGCTCCATATGGTACCCGCAGCAGGATCAGAACAGAATGAAGTCTGTCCAAGGGTGACAGGGACCACTGCCCAGCACACAGCTGAGGCTGCGTCCTCTCCTGCCCCCCCCCCAGGTATGTGCAGAGCCTGCTAGACATCATGGAGTTCCTGGACAAGGACCCCGAGGACCAACGCACCCTGAATCAGTGAGTGAGACCCTGGCCGGGCTGGAAAGCAGGGGCAGCTGGGGTCCTGGCCCTGGGGACAGAGCTCAGGGTGAAGGCCCCGGGTTCCATCCGCTATAGGGAAAACAAAAAAATAGGAGGAATCAGGGCTGGAGCCGGGCGGAGTGAATGTCTGCCCTCCCTGCAGGTTCACAGACGCCATGGTCACCATTCGAAACCGCCACAATGACGTGGTGCCCACCATGGCCCAGGGCGTGCTGGAGTACAAGGACACCTATGGCGACGACCCTGTCTCCAACCAGAACATCCAGTACTTCCTGGACCGCTTCTACCTCAGCCGCATTTCCATCCGCATGCTCATTAACCAGCACAGTGAGCCGTGGGGCGGGGCCAGGCCGGGGTGGGCGGGGCCAGGCCAGGATGGGGCGGGGCCAGGGTCCCCTTGCAGAGGACGTGTCACTGGCTCCCAAGAAGTCATCTCCAAATGTTCTTTGGGAGTTATTTGAGCAAGAGGAACTCATGATGGCTGTGATTTGTCTGTAGTCACAGCGAATCCTCCTGGAGAGAGAAATTCTAACAAATGTTTGAAAGTCTTTTTTTTTTTTTTTGGTACCAGGAATCGAACTCAGGACCTTGAGCTTGCCAAGCAGGCACTTGTGCCACTGAGCTATATTCTATCCCTGTAATAGAAGTCTTTAAGAGTACTAAAATTATGCACACCTGTAATCCCAGCATTCTGGGAGGCTGAGACGGGAGGATCCAAAATTTGAGCCCAGCCTAGACAATTCAGTGATTTAGTGAAAGCCTGTCAAAGAACTAAAAAGTAAAAAATGGAAAAGGTCCGGGGGTGTAGCTCACTGTGAAGGCCTCGGGTTCAGTTCCTAGTACCAAACCAAACTGAACCAAACCGAACCTAAAAAGCAGCACACTCAGGGCTGCAAAGGCCCCAGACAGCTGAGCTGGTGGTGCCCAGGATGGGAGGCTGTGTCCCTCAGGATGGGAGTTTAGGGTTGGGGTGGTGACAGTGGGACAGCCTGGGAAAAGGGGTGCAGGGACTGGTGCGGCTCAGCCAGCAGCACCCGCCTTCCTCCTGCAGCCCTCATCTTTGATGGCAGCACCAACCCGGCCCACCCCAAGCACATCGGCAGCATCGACCCCAACTGTAATGTGTCCGAGGTGGTGAAAGGTGAGTCCCCTTCCTGGCCCTGCCCTGGAGAGGAGCCCCACGCTGCCCTGGCCAGAGGGTGATCCACCCCAGCAGCGGGCTCCGTCCCCATGGGAGGGATATCGGCGTTAGCCAGTGCCAGTGCTGGGTGAGCTCCCCCTCACGTGCCCCAGATGGCCCCATCTCCTCTCAGATGCCTACGACATGGCCAAACTCCTGTGTGACAAGTATTACATGGCCTCACCTGACCTGGAGATCCAGGAAGTCAATGGTGAGTGTAACTTGGCGTATGTGACTATCTTATGGGGGGCTGGGACCCAGGAGACCGAAGTGAGATGGGACTCAGGGTGTGGGTGGCTTTCTAGATTGGGGAGCACTGAGCTACAGTGGTTATTAACTCCTTGGGCAAGCCAGGTGTGGTGGTGCATGCCTATAATCCCAGCACTCAGGAGGCTGAGACAGGAGGATTGCTGAGAGTTCAAGACCAGCCTGGGCTACATAGTGAGACTCTGCCTACCTGGGGAAAAAAAAAAAAAGAAAGAAAAGATAAGATAAAAGAACATCCTTAACTTATCAGGCAGCTGTTTATTAAATATTTGGTAAACATTTATTGTAAACAAGACTGGCCAGGTCCTGGTCCTCTCTGAGGGTTGCATTACATTCCTGGTGCTGCGAAGGTTGGAGAAGGGGGTCTTTAACCAGGAACAAGTAAACAGACAAGATCAGTTCAAGTCCTGAGAACAGCAGGGTGACACAGGAGGTAGGGGATGGTGAGCTGGAGAGCAGTGTGTGCAGTCAGTCAAGTGTCAGCCTGGCTGCCTTCCCAGAGCCAGGATGGAGGGCTGGTGTCCCTCAGCCAGCCCCCAGGGACAGAGGCCTGATGGTCACAGCAGGGGCTGCCCCTGTGGTCACTGAGGCCCGGGGGTAAATATCGGTCACCGCTGCCCCAGCTCCAGAGAGGCTGAGGATTCAGTCTCTAGCTGGGCAGCCGCGTGCCCAGTTATGGCCATGGTGGGGCTAGGGAAGGTGTCTGTCACTAAAAGAATGGAGGGAGGGGGACAAGGGTGACCTTGGTGGAGGCGGTGGGCGCAAGCTCTGGTTTCCTGACCTTGGCCTTGACTCCTGCAGCTGCCAACGCCACCCAGCCCATCCACATGGTCTACGTCCCCTCCCACCTCTACCACATGCTTTTCGAACTGTTCAAGGTGAGGAGGCCGGCGGGCCATTTGAGGGGAGGCCGGGGTGTCGGCCTTTCCCAGGGGGCACCGCTGGGGCTGGCCCTTCTCTCAGCCTGTGCCTCCTCATTCCGTCCCAGAATGCCATGCGGGCCACTGTGGAGAGCCACGAGTCCAGCCTCGTTCTCCCCCCCATCAAGGTCATGGTGGCCTTGGGCGAGGAAGATCTGTCCATCAAAGTATGTGACCCTTGCCCGCAGGATCGGGAAGAGGGTGGGCTGGGCAAGGGGAGGGGTTCGGGTGGGGCCCTGACATGGTCCCTGTCCCCTAGATGAGTGACCGAGGTGGGGGTGTCCCTTTGAGGAAGATCGAGCGTCTCTTCAGCTACATGTACTCCACGGCCCCCACCCCCCAGCCCGGCACCGGGGGCACCCCGCTGGTGAGACGCCTCATCCTGTCCCCCCCTGGATGCTACCCCTGCCATCTCTTCATCCAGGCCTCCTGGCCCTTGCACCCCGCCCCCACCTGCACATGGCTGCCTGTCTGCCCAGCATGTCTGCCTGCCCTCCCATTGCCCTTCTTCATCCTTGCTATTCTGTCTTTCCTGTGCCCTCCATCCGCCCCCAGTTCTAGCCTTTCCTGTAGTGGTGTTTAACTTGCTAACTCTCCTTGTTGCTCCAGTGCGGTAGGCAGGGCCAGGCTTGGGAAACTGAGGCTCAGAGGAGCCTGAGGCCCACCCTGTCTATCCAGCCTTCTTCCCCACTCCCTACCTCACTTGGCCCCACCCACACCCCAGTTCTAGGGCCTCTGCAGGACCCCAACCCTCTGGCTCCAGCTCCTGAGCATTGGTCCCCCCCACCGTCACATTTCCTGTCCCTGCAGGCTGGCTTTGGTTACGGGCTGCCAATCTCCCGCCTCTACGCCAAGTACTTCCAGGGCGACCTGCAGCTCTTCTCCATGGAGGGCTTCGGGACTGATGCCGTCATCTATCTCAAGGTGAGGCCCGCTGGAGAAGGAGTGCTGGCGGACTGTCCCCCATTAGGTCGCCTGTCCTTCCCACCACCCTTTCCTGGGTCCAGGCTCAAAATCAGAACAAAGCCACAGTTACCGGACACACAGCTCCAGTCACGCCAGCGTGGCAGGCAGGGCGTTCCAGGGAGCCCTGTTAGACCGGGCAGGGGAGGGGAGCGTGGAGCTGTCTTCTTCCGTGACCTCCAAGGGCGCAGCTTCTGTGTGGGCAGGAGCAGGGCACAGAGGGCACAAACCCTGTCACAGTCTGAGCCAACTCTGACCTGGGGTGGGACGCTAGGAAAGGCAGTTTGATGAGTGCGCAGCCTCGGGGGGATCACTGACACTGCTGCCCTCCAGGCCTTGTCCACGGACTCGGTTGAGCGCCTGCCAGTCTACAACAAGTCCGCCTGGCGCCACTACCAGACCATCCAGGAGGCTGGTGACTGGTGTGTGCCCAGCACGGAGCCCAAGAACACGTCCACGTACCGGGTCAGCTAGAGACCACCTGCGCCCGAACACACGAGGACAGACTGCTGTCTCCAGGTCCGGCCACCACGGGGACCCTCCCCACCCCTCCTTCTGGAGGTGGAGGTGGGGGCGTCCTCTTGATGACCAGGTTCTGTGTCTGTGGAAGTCGCTGCGGTGACCAGTCGGTGGTGGTTCCTAAGTGCCAATCTGTCTCCATGGAGACACTTAGGTGGTCTCCCTGGGGTCCAGTCTTTATGAGTGATGCCTGGGGCTGGGGGTCACAGCTCTGCCCTGATAGGATGCCCCAGATGTCCTGTCCCATGGTGGTCACTCTCCTGCCAGGGGCCCTGGGTCCCCCTCACTGCACGCCACAGCCCTGGTCTTCCAAACAGCTGCCCTGCTTGCCTTATTCTCTACCATCAGGACACACTGTCCCGGCCGCTGTCAGCGTCAGGCAGGGTCCAGGTGGGCCCAGACCAGGAAGTAGATGGGAAAGGGGGTGCACTCTTGGCCCCGGGTCACAGACCTGGTCTTGGGAGTTTCTCCCTCTACTCGGGGCATTAAGATCAAGGTTGGCAGGCGAGGTGGGCACAGCTCATCCTAAAAGGGAGGGACCCAAGAAGCCGCAGAGGTCACCTGCCCAGCCAAGGAGCCTCGGATGACCTTGGCCATGGTGGCAGTGCCTCCCGTGCCCTTGCCCAGCATGTCTCACATGCACAGCCCTACCTGGCACAGCACACCCACCCTGTCCTGCCTGTGTCCCGCCCCTGCCCGGTGGCCCCCTCCCTGGGGTGTTCTCTGTACATAACTAGTTTTGTAACTCTGGATACTGCGCCCCCACCCCACAGCACACAGAGGGGTAAAGCTGTGTGCTCCTCCCAGTGGCTGTGATGGTGACAGCTACAGTAAAGAGATCGAATGAGACCGTGGCCTCCGCTGCATTGCTGGGGGAGGCAGTCCACAGGGAGGCACACGTACAGGTGACCAACACGCAGTGTACTCGGGACCATGGGCACAGTGCCAGGCACAGCCACCCCCTCAGGACACCCCACAGCCTGGCACCCGAGGGCAGGCCTGACGCCCCGCCACACTCAGAGCCCCAGCCAGGCAGACAGAAAGGCCGCTGGCACATCGTAAGTGTTTATTGAGAAACTGCGAACCACTTCCCCCCCACATGCAGGTGGGCACCCACTGTGGCTCCTGACAGCCCCAAGGATGCCACCAGTGCCTCCCAGCCTCCCCATCGGCCCCTCTGCCAGGCCAGATGGTGCCAGCGCTCCATATCTAGTGTCCCTCTAAAGTCCCCCACCCAGCACAGATGGCCCAGGAGGAAAAAGGGCTGGGAGCCTGGCCCTAAGCCACAGCCCCGGGCAGGGACGAGGGTGTCAGCATGCACTGGTTCTGTTCAGATGGGAGGAGTGGAGAAAGTTCCCGTCAGGAGCCCCAGGTCCCACTGGCGACTGACCGGTATCCCTGGAAGTAGAGCTAGCAGCTCGTCAGTACGGCCCCGCTCTGTGTCTAGCCATCTCCTGAGCAGGACCACTGGCCACCACCCCAGGCTACTGGTAAATTCCACCCCCTGCTAGTGAATCAGAGCCTGCACTGAGGCTCGACACTGGCCAGGGCAGATGGCCAGGGCCAGTTAATGAGGCCCTCCAGTCCAGCAGCTCCTAGGTGACACCCCAGGTTCTTTACATCTGTCTGGCTGGGATGAAGGCTCAGCCCCACCCAGGCATTGGTGGGGAGGGGGCCCTTCTGTCCCCACCAGCTCCCACATTTGCTGTGTCCCCAGAGAGGGCTCAGGAGCAGGAGGAGGAGCAGGACCTGGCTTGGAGAGCAGGTCAGAGACCCCGTCCTGAACAGCCCTTCCAGGAGGGCAGATGTGTGTGTGGGTGCCACCCCACCCACAGGAACCTACAGGACAGGGGAGCGGTTGTTGGCCTCCTGTCCACCTCTGGAAGGCCCCACAGAAGCTGTCCCATGGAGGCGCTGGTTGGGAGTCTACCCTGAGTGTGACTCGCTGCCTGCTGTGGCCACCTCGGAGGGACACAGCTCTGTCACCTACCCCTGGCAAGATGCCCACCCTTCTCAGAGCCTGGGGACCCTGGCCTTTCCTAAGACCCCTAGGGGACAGGCAGGCAAGCACCCTAGTGCATTTCCAGCCCAGCTGGGTCGGAGGCAGAGGGTCTGCCAGAGCCCCGGGCACCCGGGCTTGCTTCGGCCTGGGCCGCTTTGCCTCTTCCTTTGATCTGCCTCCCCCAGGAACTGTGCCAAGCAAGTCCTGGAAATCGGGTTTATTTCGGGGGGCCCTCTCCCTGGGCTCTCCCTCGCGGGGACTCTGGGTCCAGGCGGGGAGCAGGGCGTGAGCCCCGAGAGCGTGGGTCCAGGCCAGCCCAAGCCTGGCGCAGGCCCAGCCTCCTGGTGAGGCCTGTGCTCACCGGCCAGCCGGGGCTGCAGTGCCCAGTGCCGTGCGCCCTGCCCACCCTAGCTCTTCTTGGCCTCCTGCTCGCGCCGCCGGAGCTTGTCCCGCTGCCGCGCAGCCTTCTCCTGTGCCTTGCGCTCCTTCTCCGCGGCCGCCGCCAGCTCCTTCAGCTTCCGCTTCACCAGCGCCCGGTCATGCGCGTTGCTGAGGCCCAGGCTCTGGGGAGGAATCCCACGGTGCTGGAGGAAGCTCACGGGGCCATGTGCCCACCCCCGAGTCTGGCTTCCTTCTGCCCACAGAGCTCCCAGCAGAGCTCTGACCCACTGTGACCCACAGTGCCACCAGCCCCTCAGGATGAGAATCAGTGTCACCGGAGTGAGGCCTTGCTTCACATGACCCTGGGAAACTCAGTCCCAAAGGACACGGTCAGCATGGAGCAGAAGTCAGATGAAGTCGGGGGCTTGAGTTTCAAGTCAGGTTGGGGGTCTCAGTGAGACGGCAGAGATTAGACAAAGACCTTGCCTGAGGTTAGAACGCAGCAGCCGGCGATGAGGGCGGGGCTGGCAGTCAGAGGTCAGGATGAGAGTCTGACCTTGAAGGTTACCGTGCAAGGTCATGACGCTTACACTGAGACCTACCTTCAGTTTACTTCCGTCCAGCTGCAGCAGCTGCGGCCCGTCCACCTGCCGGGCAGCGAACTCAGCGGCGTACTGCTCCAGGCTGAGGCTCTGCAGCCACTGGCCCACCTGCTGGCTGGTCCAGTGCTGGACTGCGGGCAGGGGCTCATCCAGGAACTGGGCGGAGACCACAGGAGTGAGGGAGCTGGGCCCGCACACAGGCCCCCACGGGAACACACACAGGCTGGCACCGCTCACCTCATCTGAAGACTGGGACAGTGTGTGGTAGGGGTACGAGCACTTGGCCTCCTCCCGAGGGCCACTCGGGATCCGGGGGCTGCTGCTGGGTGGCGTGGAGTCATCACTCAGGGTGGATTCCTGCATGGGAAGACTCGAGTTCACCCCCAAGCCAAGGGAGCCCTCCGCCTCCAAACCCACTCCATCCAGACGGCGCTGAGGTCCTAGCCTAGGCCCCAAAGTTGCTGGGTGTCCCTGTGTGTGAAGCAGGAGCTAGGAGCAGACAGGCACGGGCCTGGGGCCTCGTGTGAGGCATCAGGACGTGAAGTTAGGCAGCGCTGCAGAGAACCCGGAGGTCCAGCTGAGCCAGGTGGAAGTCAGCAATAGATGGTCCTTCCTGCAGGCAGCCCCCAGGATTCCTCCAGGCTGGGCCCGGTGTCGTAGGTATGGGCCTCTCACCCAGCTGCTAGCTCCATGGCTGGCATTTAACCTCCCCGGGCTATGTGTTGATGGTGTCCCCAGAGCCCAGCACAGGGAGAGGAAGAAAGTGAGCGACACAGGAAGCATCTGTGTGAGTCCTGGGTAAATCTCTCCTCTCCAGACCTGCACCTGCTCTTCTGCTGGGTGGGGAGGAGAGTCCTGCCTCACTGTTAAAGCAAAAACAAGTATCTGGGGGCTTTGTCCACTGTCGGGTGCTGTATGCACAGGCGCAGATGCCCCAGGCTGCCTCTTTTCCTGTCTTATGTCACAGAGCTGTGAGTTTCAGAACACCGGGCTGGGGTGCTATATGCTGCTCTATCTCTGAAACTTCACCTACTGGAGCCGAAGACTGGGTAAATGGGAGGGGACCCGCATTCAAAGATGAGGGTGGAGTGAAGCAGGCAATGAATGAATCAAGGAATGAATGAATTCTTCAGGCCGTGAATGAGTGCACCGAAAAATGAATGAATTCAGAGGATGAATGAAGGAGCAGTCCTCTGAGTGGTTCCCTGGGTGAACAAAGGGACTTCAGGGAGGCTGGGACGCCAGCCGGCAGTGTGTCCTCAGGTCACCTGAGTCTAGGGGCCAATATGGGGACAGGGAAACCCCAGGCTCACCTGGGAGGCTGACTTCTTAGGGCTGAAGCCCTCGTGTTTCGGGGAGCAGGCCGGGGAGGTGGTGCTGCCTGAGGAAGCCGAGCCCTTGCCGCTGTCCGTGAACCAGGAAAAGGGCAGGAACGGGGAGCCCCCTGACCTGCCGGAGCCCTCCACCGACTCCCTGTGGAGAGAGCGTCCAGTCCTGCATGGGTGTGGGCATTCGGGGGCAGTGTGAGCCGGGGCGGGCTGCCAGGGGCACCTCTCACCTGCTGCCCATGGACAGGCGGTTGCTGCCCTTCTCCTTCCGGCTCTTGCCAGTGGATGCCCGGCGGAGAGTGACCCTGTGGGACGGAGGGAAGTGGGCAGAGCTACCCACGGTGCCACCCTTACCCCTGGCAGCTCCGAGCCTGCATCCTGTGCCCTCCACTCACTCACCCCAGGTCCAGGAACTTCCGGCGTGTCTTCTTATCCAGGCCGATGGTGGGGCTGGCGGGCTCAGGGGGGCTGGCGTCCCTGCTGTCATCTTGGGGAAAGGGGAAGGAAGAGCCCGAGTGGGGGCTTGCGGAGGCGGGGGCCTTTCTCAACTTAGAAGCAGGCAACCCGGCAGTGGTGCCTTCCACTTGCTGAGTGACCTCTCTGAGGTCCCTTCACCGCCCCTTTAGTGGCACCGAATGCGATGCTCGGGAGAGCCTTTTACAGACTGTGAAGCCCTCCACAAACTCAGAAGCAGGGACCACTACCACGGACTGGTAATTATATCCTGGCTGTTTCTCTCCTAAAATGCACACCCTAGAGGACAGGGCGCCTCCCTTGGGTGTGTCCCAGACCTGGCAGCCTGCAGGGCCCAGCACTCCGCGAGCCTGCGCGGTTCCAGTGCGGCCCGGCAGGGGGCGCCGCGCTCACCTTCGCTGTGCGGCTCTGCGCGCGGGTGGCGGCGCACGAAGCTGGGCGAGCTGTCGGAGGAGGGCGCCGAGCGCGGCGGCGACCCCGAGGCGGCGGCCAGGCCCTCGTGCGACGCGGCGTTGTGCAGGGGTCGGTAGCGCGCGAGCGGCGAGGGCGGAGGCTCGTCTTCGTCCAGGCTGCGGCGCAGCCCCGGGGGCTCCAGGCAGAAAGAGCCGCCGGCCGGGGAGCCCGGGCCCGAGTGCAGAGGCGAGCGCAGCCGGTGCAGCGGGCTCCCGCAGCCGTCGGTCACCTTGGGGAGGGGACACCGCGTCACTGGCCGGCGCTCCAGAGATGAGCACTTCTGGGGCCCTCAGGATGGGTCTGCTTGTGTCCCGGGGCTGGGGTGAGGTCTGCCTCCCTGACTTTCTAACCTGAATGTGATTACGGAACGCTCCTGCCTGGACTCAGTTGTCTGGGACAGGGTGATGCCTTCCTCAAAGAGGTGGCGTGGGCCAGAGTTTGACGGATTCCTATGCCAGAAGCCCGAGGTAGAGATGACCCAGGGGCTGGACCTGTGTGTGTGTGTGCATGCGCGTTGTCCCCACCTTGCCTCCGGGCCCATCAGAGCCTTCCCCGTCCTCTGCAGAGCTGGCACTGTCCCGAAGCCTGGAGCGGGAGGGCCGGTGCCTCCGGCCCTTGGCCAGTAGCTGGGCCCGGGCCTTGTGTAAACTGCTGTCCAGTCTGGCGGTCTCTGGCACAGCCAAGTCCAGGTCTGCAAATGGGATGAAAAGGACAGAGACCACAGGCTGGGGACCAGCCAGGGCAGCCAGGAGACCAGCACAGACCACCCTGTCTGGAGCTCACAGCCCCATCTGGGTCCTAACAATCAGGTAGGAGTCTGCAAGTGAGGGGGAAGGAGGGACACAGGGTGACACCGCAGGTGTAGGAGGAGGCACTGGGAGGAGGAGAAGGAAGACTGGGGGGGGCGAGGCTGCAGTGACCACATCGCTCAGAGAAGTCAAGTCTCTTGACTGAAGCTATCAGCTGGAAACAGCCTGGGATTTCAGCCTGGCTGTCCCCTGCCGAGGACACCTTCTTACTTTGCCACACTCAGGTGGCATTCAGGGTTTGCACTGCTGAGCATGGGGGAGGCTGCAATTGAAACAGGGCCAGGAGACCCCCACTGGCCAGTGGCTGTGGCAGGAAGAAGTCCCCCAGGCCTCTGAAGCCTGTCCCTGGCATCCTGGGGTCTGTGGTTCTCAGATCCCGCATGCCGACCTGGAGGGAGAGGAGGTGGACCCCGTGGGTGGTCACAGTGTCCCATCTCCTGTCCTTCCACCCCTCCGAGAATGACCTCACCTTGTACTGTCCCTGACCTTGGCTCTGGGGTGTCCAAACAGAGATTATTCCTGGGCCTCAGGATGGGTTAAGCCCGCTCCCCGCCCCCCGCATCCCACCCATCCCCTCCTGCCCACTCTGTCTTGCTTGCTCCTCTTGGTTAAATGATCGCTTATGTCTATTTCCAGCCTTGTCATCTCCCCTGAAGGAACTTGGCTGCTTGAAGGCCTCCACACAGCTCAGATTCAACCCATCAAAAGGAACCCATCAGGCCTGTTGGGAGCCTGCCTCAGGAGGCTGAGGCAGGAAGATTGCTGCAAGTTCAAGATCAGCCTGAGCTACATAGTGAGTTCAAGGCCAGCCTGAACTACACAGTGAGACCCTGTCTCTGGTGGTGGTGGGGAGCCCAAAACAGACAAAACCAAAAAACACTCATCAGCCAAGTGTGATGACACCTGTCTATAACCTTGAGGAGGCTGAGGCAGGAGGACTGCAAATGGGAGACCTCAGCAAGACCTTGTCTCATTTAACAAACCCAAACCATCACCTTGCCTGAGAGGCTCCTCCTCTCTTTCCCTGGCTCACTGAAAGGCCAAAGTCACCAGAGTCAGATGTCTGTGACCTACCCTTGTCCTCGGCCTCAGCCCCAGTTGGTAACTCCTGTGTCCAGCCATCTGCTTGACACCGGCACTTGGATGCCCGTGGGCATCTTCAGCTTTCAGGAGAATCCAGGGAACCCAGAGAACAGCAGCCCAATTGTCAACCCCCTGGGGGGTCATGCGCGACCCCCATTCACTGCCACCCTGGAGACTGATCCAGCTTGGTTCCCGTTACTTCTACTTGCCTACACTCATATTCATGTTCCTGTGTGGAGGTGGACAGCCCATGGCCTCCTGGTCTGGGTCAGCATCTTCTCTTTCACCTCCATGACTACACAAAGCCTCCTAGCGGGTCCTCTGCCTCCTCCCCACCCCAAGTGCAGTCTATTTTCAACACGTCAGCAGCCGTCAGAGTGAGTCTAATGTGACATGTCAGCTCCGCACCTTCCAGTGACTTCCATCTTTCCCGGACTGTGAGGCAAAGTTTTCCCAAATGGCCTCACAGACTTGTTCTGTGTCCCAGAACCTCTCTGAGCTGCCATTTCTATCCCTCCCTTGAGCCCAGCCTGGGCCCCAGGGCCTTTGCACATGTTCTGACTATGCTCCTCCTGCCACAGATGCCTGGATGATTCCCCCCCCCCGCTTCCTTGGGTCTTTGCTCAACTGAAGCCCTCTCTGACCTCTCCCTCACACCTTCCAAAACTCCCCCTCCTTTTTCCCCATGTCATTGATCACACTCCAGCATGCCATATACATACTTAAATTACCCTTTTCCCACCCCATTAGGCTATCAGCTCTACACGGACAGCTTTTTCTCTATTTTGTTCATCTCCATAGGCTTTGGGCAGTGCCTGGCACACAGCAGGTGCTTAGTAAATGCTGTTCGAGTGGCAGACCAGATCTCTATTGATTGGCCTTTTCAGAAGGCATGGAACCTGGCCTGTCCCCTCCCTCTGGACTGTCCCAGCTCAGGCCTCTGCCAGCAGCTGCCATCCCAAGCATCAACCTCCTGCTGGCACAGAGCCAGGAGCCAGGAGAGAGACTGCAGGCTGGGGGAAGGGCGGCTACCAGCAGGACAGCTGCTGTCTTGGACCCCGGCTGTACTCTGCTGTCTGAGCAGCGCCTACCTCACTGGTGTCTGTAGCCCTGGGGCCGAGCTCCTTCCCAGGCCCCCGACACACTCTCCAGGCCCTGCCAGGAGCAGCAGAGCCTGAGGACCGAACTGAACCGCAGAGTAGTAACAGCTGCCCCTCACTGTGCCCTGGTGCTCGGAGCTGCACTAAGTCTGCACAGTCACCTCACAGCTGCCTGGGACCCCCAGGACCCAAGGAGAAATGGACTCCAGGAACCCCGGGGCAGCCTCAGTGTACCCAACGGTACACAGCTGGCCCTGGCTAAAGACAAGCAGCCCGCCTTGCAAGTAACCACCATGTATGCGACATCCCATCCCTTCACTCTTTCTTCTTTTGAGCCAGGGTCTCACTGTGTAGTTCAGACTCTGGCCCTGAACTCATAATATAGCCCAAGCCAGCCTCAAACTTGCAGTGATCCTCCTGCCTCAGCCTCCTGGTACGCTGAGTGCTGGGAGAGGTCCAGTGTGGCTGCAGAGGGAGTTAGGGTGGTGTCAGCCTCTCCTGGCTCCTGGCAGGCGCTGTCAGATCCTCTCCCTCGTGGCACTCAGCCAACCCGTGCCAGGGAGAAAGGCCCTCTGCTCCCAACTCTGGGCCATGTGGGCCCTGTGGTCCTCGTACGGTGGAGAAGGTAGAGAGCAGAGCAACTCCGGAGGGCTTGGGGTCTCAGGCAAGGTAGGGCAGCCTCTGGTCCCCCGAGATCCCCTCCACCCTTCTCTATCTCTTCCCCTCTCCTCCTCTTCCTCCCACTCCTGGCCTGGGCAGTGGGAGTAATGAATATTTAATTGCCTTTCGCCTCAGGAAGCTGGGCCCAGCTACCTCAGCAAGAAGAGGAAAACAGGAAGGGCTGGGTGGGAGCAGAGCTTGGGGAGTAGGGAGTGTGGAGGCAGAGGAGCCCCCGGGGTAGAGAAGGGAGAGCTGGGCCCTCAGGCCAGGGTCAGGCTGGGCTGTGGGGGACTGGGGTGGGCTGGGGTCCTGGTGCGGCAAGGAGGAAGAGGATCGAGGAAGGCAGAGGTGGAGGGGTGGGGAGCGCTGGGATGGTTCAGGCACATCTCCTGGGCATCCTCCCTCCAGCCAAGCCTAGTGCCTTCTGCCCCAGGGCCTGCTGGGAGCCCTACCCTGCTGGGGTTGTCTCCTGCCCCAGGGCCTGCTGGGAGTCAGGGCCTGCTGGGAGTCCCACTCTGCTGGGGTTGCCTCCTTCTGCCCCAGGGCCTGCTGGGAGTCCCGCCCCTCTGTCTCTGGGTGATGGCGGCAGGTGGAGAGAGGAGTCAAGGGGCCTCCGGGGCACGGAGACTGGGCATGTGCTGTGCTTGACTTCAATGCACAGCCTTAGGGTGAGGTTCTGTGTCCTCCTGTGGGACCCCGGTAGGTCAGATATGGTATCTGGTTGGGGTCGACAGGCATACAGCACAGCATCTCAGAGCAGGAGGTCTGGCAGTCTAAGGGTCCAATCCTGTGATCTTTTTTTGCTTGTTTGTTTTTGAGTCACAGTCTCACCATGTAGTTCAGGCTGGCCTTGAACTCACTATGTAGCCAAGGCTAGCCTCAAACGAAAGGAAGTCCTCCTGTCTCAGCCTCCTGAGTACTGGGAGTACAGGTGTGCACTAATACATCTCTGTATTGCCATGATTTTTAAAGCAAGCCACTTGGGCACTCTATACCCTGCACTCCTTGTGTGTAAAGTGGGCTAACTTCTTACACACACACACACACACACACACACCCCACCACCACTGCCAATCTGCCCTTCCCGGTTCAGGGCCCAGGGTGTTGAAGGGTGTGCTGCATAGCTGTGACCACTGCTACAGACAGGACACGCAGAACTTACCAAAAACCTCATCCGAGGGGTCTCGGAGCTTGGACGAAGCCATGACTCAAGTGAGCTGAGGGGAGAAAGAAGGAAAGAAAGAGAGACACTAGCTAAGTTCAAGTTGGGTGGCTCAGGAGGACTGTGGGCCTCCTGCTCCTGGTCCACTGCCCCCTTCCCTGCCCTTCCAACCCTTTCTGCTGCCCCTGGAAGAGAAGCCACCCGCCTCTTCCCCGTGACTGGGGGGCCCTGGGCAGGAGGTTTCGGCACAAGCGCTGGGCTGGAGCCGGTCCAGGGCAGAGACGTGGCCCAGGTCCTGCGATCTGGTCGGAGCTGGCCAGCTGTTTTCCTTACTCAGGTCCCTCCGCCGTTGTGGGCCTTGCATTGCTACCACCCCTAAAAGCTTTCAGTCATCATCGACTGTCCAACATCAAGTCCAGAGAAGTCACGGAGATCATTAAAGTCACTCTTCCCATTTTACAGGCGCAGAAATAGAGGAGGCAGTGGCCAGCCCAAGATCACGTGGCAGATTAATGTCAAACACAGAATCAGAACCCAGCTATTCCATCCACCCATCCAACCATCCATCTACCTGTTCATCCATCCATCCATTCATCCACCTATCCACCCATCTCCCCTCCATATATCCATCCATCTGTCCTCGTACCTACCTATTTATCCATCCATCCAGTCATCCATCTATCCACTCACCCACCAGTCCATCTGTCCACACATCCATGCATCTATCCACCTACCTAGCTATTTATCTGTCCATTCATTCATCCATCTATCCAGCCATCCACCCCTCCATCTATCCATGCATCCAACATCCAGCCCAGCTGCCCACAATCTCCCACCATCCATCCACACACCCACCTGTGCATCTCCCGATGCTCTAGCCATCATCCACCTGTCCTCCCACCCCGTCCCTCTCCTCCACGCCCTGCCTCATCGGGCCTTCACCACATGCGTTTCTGAACAGGAACTGTTCAGGTAGCTGGCACCACCCACAGGGCCACTGTTCTGGGCAGATGCCCAGATCCCATGGTTCTTGACAGACACACAGATGAGGGCGGGAACGAGGGGCACTCAAAGCAGAAGAGTGGACAGCGAACCTCGGATGTGCCAGGGAGAGGTCCGCGTGGACGGACGGGGCTGCTTTGCTGCCGTGAGCTTGGGGGGAGGGCAGGAGAGGAGGCAGGATCCACACAGCCAAAACAGTGCCAGCAGGCCTGGGGGACCTCAGGGGCTGCCGAGGGTTTAGGGAGGAGGGGACACTGCATGATGAGAGGTGCTGTTTAGTTACTTTTTTCTGTTTCTTTTTTTGAGACAGGGTTTTTTGAGGCAGTTCAGACTGGACTTGAGCTCCCTTGGTAGCCCGGGCTGGTCTCAAACTTTCAATGACCCTCTTGCCTCAGCCTCCCAAGTGCTGGGCTTACAGGTGTGCACCATGTCTAGCTAGCTACCGTGTCCCAGAAAATCCACTTGACAGGTTTCCTTAGGATGGGCCATGTGCCTTCCACGCTTCCTCTTCTGTTACTATGCAGACAGATGCTCACTGTGATCTGGCCGGCTTGGGATCTTAGCAGCCCCATTTTACAGATATGGAAACTGAGAGGCAGGAATTAAAAGGAAGAACTGGACCCTGATCCCGGGCTCCCACCTCTGGGTTCCATATGGGGGGGGTGATGTGCAGTTCTGAGCATGCTCTTGAGGAAAGGACCGGGTGGAGGAAGAGAGTTGGCCCATAGTGACACAGGGCAAGGTCCCCACCGTGGACTCCAGCATGAGCAGAAAATAAGGTGTGGGAAGTACAGAGAGCTGTCCTAGATAACCCTCCTCTCACTTGTCCACAGTAACCATTTCCAATTCCACCCGATCCCAACCACTGGAAAGTGGAGAATTTGGGGTACTTCACTGACAACCTACATGGGTCTTCTCTGAGGACAGGAACCCCCTGAAGTTAGGAACTGCCTCTCCCATGGAATGGAGGCTCTCCATGGGCAGCCGTGCGCCTCCGGTCTTAGACCCTCAGAATGGCCAGTCCTGTGTCGTGTCCTTCATCCAGGGCCCCGTGTGGCACTGAGACCAGCTCCCGGTTGGAAGACACTTCCCCCTCCCGCGGCAGGGGCCTGCTGCTCCCACCAGGGCCTGGGCCATCCTGATTCAGCACAAACTGCTTTTCTCCCCGTTCCCTACAGCCAGCTCCTTTCCTAGTGCCTGGGAGGACCCTGCCTCCACGGTCCCATGGGGAACTCTAGGAAAGCCACTGGACCCCAGCCATCCAAAGTTCTCCTCCCGAAGCTGAGCCCCAGAAACTAGCCAACCCACCCCTTTCTCCCACTCCTACACACACACAGTTCCCAAGGGAGCACCAGTGACCTCTGACCCTCTCCGGGCCAGGGGGAGGCAGGTGAGCTCACAGCTAGCTGGAACCCGCAGGAAATGAGAAAAGAGAGGAAAGGTGCCCAGCCTGGGGAGGCCCCGGGAGCAGGCGCCAACGGCCAGCCAGACGCTGGCTAGGGGAGCACGGAGCAGAGGGGCTGGAGTGCAGGAGGGCAGAGGAGGGAAAACCACTGCCCCGTAGCAAGAGGAAAGAAAGGGGCCCAGCCAGGGAGGGGTGGGAGAGAGGGAGGGAGAGAGGAAGAGAGGAAGAGAGTGTAACTGGCGGGAGGGGGGAGGCGGGATGGGCGGCAGTTGTAGGTTGGGAGGCGGTGCCTCTCCCCACGGCTGCCGGCGCCGGACACCCCGTCCAAGACCCCTGGACAGGCAGTGGAGGTGGCGGACGGGCCACCCATCCACCCTAGGGGCCCCTTTCCTCCAACACAGAGGGTGACCAGTTTCCAACCCTGCCAGTCCAACTCCGCGCCGGGCAAGGAGGAGTTAAGCCCCGTCCCCTTCCCCCACACCAGTTTTTTATTAATTTCCCCGGCCGAGGGAGGGGATTAGGGACACAAATCCTATCTCTGCGCCCCCCCCCCGCCAGCCCAGCTCCCCAGCCTGTGCGGTCCCCCTAGGGATCGGGAAGAAAGGCCCTTGTCGCTTGGCCCATCCAAGCCCACTAGGGTCCCGCTCCCCCGTGAACCCCTTACCTCCAGCCTCGGTCATCTTCAGCGTCCGGCGCCTCGGGAACCCCTCAAGCCCATGGTGCTCGAGGCGGGGCCCGGCGGGAGGGGGCGGGGGCCGTCACCCCGGCCGCGGGGGGCTGCGGGCTGGCTCGAGCCGCTCCATGCCGGGTGGGGGTGGGGCTTGCCGGAGGGTCCCGGAGCGGAGCGCGGGGGACTGGGCCGGGACGAGGGCGAAGGTTTGCGGGAAGGAAGCAGGAGGCGCGGGCGGGGCTGCACCGGGAGACCTGACGGGAGGATGCTCGGTGCGTGCGTGCGTGCGCGCGTGTGTGCGGGTGCGCGTGTGTGTGTATGTGTGTGCGCGCGTGTGTGTGCAAGAGCGGGAGGGAGCACGCGAGCGCCACCTCCCGCCCCGCCCCCGCGGTCCCCGCCCGCCAGGCGGATGCACGCAGCGTCGCGTCCGCCGGGTCTGCGGGGGTCCCCTGTGCGGTACAGAGGGGGCGGCGGCGGGGAGGCCGAGCGCCCCGGAGACAAAGAGCGGGGGAGGGGAGAGAGGGGCGGGAGGCGGAGGGTGCGCGGCCCAGCCGGGACCGAGTCGCCGCTACTTCTGGAACCACGGGGGACGCTGCGCCCCCAAGTCTGCGCGGATAGGTGGGGGGAGGTCGGGCAGGCGGCCCCAGCTTGAGACCCGCGGGGCTTCCGCCTTCTGCAGGATCTGGGAGGTCTCTTCATTCATTCATTCAACAAACACGCACGGAGACGCCAGCTGGGGTGCCGAGGATGGAGCCGGTATCAGGGAGGGGGTGCAGACAAGCAGGGAGCCCCCGATTCACACAGGACGCTTCGCTGGGAGGCCTCCTTGTAAAGTTGATGCGTGGCTCCCCTGGCCGCGGCCTTGGGGGTGCCTACGAGGTTTGCACTACTTTACCAGCGGGGGTGGGGGTGGGAGGTGGAGTGGGGGTGGGGAGTCCAAAAAAGAAGTTTACCAAAAGAGGGAGGTGCTGGGATCTGCATTTAGGAAGAACCCGGGCTCCTTACTGGGGAACAGATTGCATGCACAGCCTAGGCCACAAGCAGGGGGCCCCTCAGGAGGCCGAGAGGACTCAGGGAGGGAGGACTGGAGATCAGACCGAGAGCTAAGCAAGAGGTGGGCCTCAAGAAACTGACAGCACGTGAGGGCCGGCTGGACAAAGCATTGAGAGAGAAGGAGGGTCCAGGGTGGAGGTGGGTCTTGGCGGGATGCGGGAGCCCTGCAGCTGAGTGGGGGTGGGGACGGGTGAGCTCAGACTTGGACGCGGTGGCAGGCCAGCCAGGGGCGAACATGTCATCACCAACAGCCAGCTACCTCGGCAGGGCCGGGAAGGGCTGGCAGGGCTGGCAGGGCTAGGAGGGAGTGTACAGCACGCTACCAAGCACTGCCCAGGTTACGTAGTGTCAGCGCTGTGACCCTGGAGGTAAGTGGTTCTCTTACCTCCCACCCCTGCCCTGCAGAAACCGGACACTGGGAGAAGGAAAGCTGGATTGTTCAGGAGGAAGTGGTGAAATGAGAAAGGTCCAGGGCTCTGGGGAGGGTCGTGCAGGGATCAGTGGCTTCCAGACAGCCCAGGGAGTCTACAGGCCAAAGGCTGTGAAAAGCGGCCTGCTGAGCAAGCCAGACCCTGGGAGTGTGGGTGAAGACAGAGTGAACTGCCTCTGCTGCCAAGGGTAGGTGTCCCATTGAGACCTGTGAGATGGGGGGGGGGGTCTGGCCAGACTGGAGACCTGGGGCTGGGTTGGTGGTAACCTTCAAGCTTATGTCTGGAGTCTCTCGAGGTGCTGTGTTTTGTGGGATGTGGTGGCACATACCTGTAACCCCAGCTTCTTGGGTGTCCGAGCCAGGATTGCAAGTTTGAGCCCAGGCCGGGCAACATACTCAGATCTTGTCTCAAAATAAAACTTAAAGGGGAGGGGGCTGAAGAGGTAGCTCTGTGGTAGAACACTTGCCTAGCATTTGCACGTGCGTGGCCCTGGGTTCCATCCCCTCATACCACCAATAAATAAATGTTTTAAAAAGAGGATGTGGTTTGCAGGCATCTGCTGAGCCCTATAGCAGTGGGCTGGATTCTGTAGCTCCCAAGGGGTTGGGGGGTGATGGGCTATAAAGTCAGTGACAGGCAGGAGAGGGGTGGGGGGGCAGATGTTTGCTAGGCCGCAGGACATGGAAGGGCCCTCGTTCCTAGAGGAAGCCAGGCTCCAAATCCCCCTTATCAGATTCTTCTCCATAAGGCAAGTGTTGGGAAACCTGTCCGAGCTCATGAGAACTCCAGATGATGTGCGTAGGGGACAGGAACAGGGATTGGGATGGGTATGGGAAGCTAAAGTGACAAGTGTCACACAAGACTGAGAAACATGCCGCAAAACCATCCCCAATGTCCCCAGCCACATAACACACTCCGGCTTAGACATGAGGGACCACTTGGCCCATCTTTCAGGACATATGTGCAAGGCCTCTCCCCTAGGATACAGGATAGCTGGGGACAGCAGGACCCTGCCTGGATGGCAGTGGAAGTCCAGAGTCCATGTCTGCCTCCCCACTCAGCAAGGCCCACCTGAGGCACTTCTCCACAGCCCGAAACTCTAACCTGTGGGCTGGCAGGCTACGATCATGGGCTCAGCACCTGGATCTGTCTTCAGCGCCCCAAGTGCTCTAAGGATGATCCACTGGCATGGTCCCTGTCCCTCGGTCTCCGGGTGACCTTCGGGTGCCCCTCAGGTGTGTGGCAGGGCTGAACAGTTCCCACATGACCCAGAGGTGTAGATCTAGACTGGGGGTGGGCATCTGGGAAGCTGGACTTTGGCTTGGGATGGAAGGGACCTGTGTGACAGAGCCCCAAGGGGGTGAAGCCTGTTGTCACTGGAGTTGGGGGTAGAGGCTGTTCATCTTGGGGGTTTTAGGAACCTAGGGTGACCCCCAAAAGGTCCTGAGCCTGGGGCGTTGGGTCCTTTAAGGCAAAGGGAGGGGGAGGTAAGCATTTGTGGGGCTGAGGCCCAGGACTGCTTGCTTCAGTCCTGAGTATGGATCAGGAACCGGGGCACTGCTGAAGCTTCCGCACGCCCTGTGCCTCACCTCTGACCCATCGGCTGGTCCTGAGCGCACGCGTCACCTCCAGACCCTTTAGCGTGGGGCAGCGGCCAGAGGTGCTGGCACACAAGGGGCAAGATCTGCTTAAGGCCTCTTAGGGCTGCCCCCACAGGCACATTCCGGTAGGGACCTCGGGATAAGGCCGTCCTGTCCCCCTCCTCACTCCCAGGAAACCTTCCTTCTCCCGAACCTTCTGGAGCGCTTCACTGCAGTTCTCTGGGGAGGGCCTTGGGGTTCACTTCCAGATCCAACCCACTCCTGAGCTCCTCCCAAGGTCTTGCAAAAGCAACCTAGGAGTACAGACTGTCTAGAAACCAGGACCGCACAGACAGCCCGGGCGCTGCGTGGGGAGTGCGGGCAGCAGAGAGGAAGCCTGCTGGGGACCTGGGACAGAGGACCCCCACAGGAATATCTGGGGGGGAGTGTCAGGCAGCCTTGAGCCCTCCCGCTCCAACGAATCAAGAAACCAGGCATCGAGGCTGTGGGGCTGCATTTATGGGGACGAGCTGACAGAGGGCATGGTCCGTACAAAACCGGGAACAATACATACATATATATATTATATACAGAGACGGGGTCCTCCGAGGGCGGGGCAGGGGCGGCCGCAGGCCGGGAAGCCGGAAGTGCCCGCAGCCCCGCCCCTCCATCTGCCTGGGTGAAGCGCGTGGGCGGGGCACCGAGGCGGCCAGCACTTTGCGGGGTGGGGAGGCAGACAGGGAGAGGGGAAGGATGGGCAATACTGATCCATGGCATGGTCTATTTACAGGGGACAAGAAGCTGAGACGGATGGTACAGGGTCGATTTCTTTTTAAAAAATGAACCAAAACCCAGGGTCAGGGCAGAGGCAAGAGGAAGTGGCCAAAATGGATTTTATAGGGGAGGGGGAGGCGTCTCACCTCCCTTGGTCCAAGCTCTAGTTTGGGATTAAAATGGGGAGGTCGACTTCACTTAGGAAGCAGGCTGCCACCAGGGGGCAGCCCTGGCCTTCAAAAAGATGAGTAGTAGTAAAATTTTGCCCTCGGTCAAAATACAGGGAAAAAACCGGTGTGGGGCGGGGGCTGGTTGAAGCTGAAATCTCTGCGATGTTCCCATGGGGCTTCCAGGTGTGGTCCTGGGTATGGGCAGGGCAGGGCGGGTCTGGCTGCTGCCAAGGATCAGCCCCCACCCCAAGCTGACGCCCTTTCCTCCCTGGCATTCCCAGGCTCAGCCAGGACCCCCGGACCCCACAGAGAGGCGGAGGGACAGTTCCAGGAGGAAGTTATGGCTATTTGGCACCTGGGAGAGGGGAGGAACAGGGAGTCGGGGGCTGCTGCCATTTCCAGGGAGGAGGAGCTGGGCACCAGGTGTCCTGGACTCTCCCCTTTCCTACTCTCACCCCCCTTTTCCAGAAGGAAGGGTCCAGGGGAAATCCGTGCAGGGCCAGGCCCGGCCCCTGGGCTGTGGGGTGAACTCCTATCCCTACTGGGATAGGGAGCGGGGACGGGAGGTGTCAAGGCAGCCCCCCAACCCAAGCGGGAGGGTCGGAATTCGACAGACAGCATGACGATGATATGGGACAGGGAGGGCCACGAAGGCAAAATCTCAAGTCGAGAGACCCAGGGGCCACCCAGGGGCCCCATGGGCAGAGAGCAGCCTCCAGTTGGCGAGATGCTGGGGAGCCCGAGCCCCACTCCAGTCCAGAGACGAAGGCTGGAGGTTGTAGAGTCTGGCAGTTTGGTCTGCAGGTCCTTTGCGTCCATCCACCACCCAGGCCAGCCCTTGGCTTCCCTTGGCCTTTGTGCCTCAGCCCCACAGGGCAAAAAGGAGGCCGCCCTTCCAGCCACCACTGTCTGCCTGGGCCACCTGAAGGGGGGCCTGTGAGATGGGCCCTCTGGTCCCTGAAGCTAGGGTGGAGGGGTGGGGGAGTCGGGGCACCTGTCCCCAGGCGGGTAGGGGGCGGGGTGGGAATTGAGGACAGGGGCTTGAGGACAGTGGGAGGGGATTATTATTGTCCAGTCAAGGAATGATTCCTGTTAAGTAGAGTTGGAATTCCTCAGTGTTTGCAGGTTGCCTTCCAGTTCTGAGATCTGGGAAAACAAAGTCAGGAAAGCAGGGTCTCAGGCCCAGGTCCCCACACAGGCCCTGCCGTGCTGCCGCTCCCCCCCAGGTCCCACGGGCGTGCTAGCGGGGCACTGCCATGCTGCCTCCTGAGGGCCCTGACCCAGTCCCTCTGGTCCCACCTTGTCCAGGAGTTTGTCCATTTCCTCCTTCCGGGCCAGCTCCGACTCCTCCAGGACCCGCCGCTGTGCTGTCTCCTTCTTCAGGAACTCGATCTCCCTGGGACGGGCAAGGTGGGCGGTGGGTTGGGAAGTGTGGCTGGGCTTCTGCTTGGGGACACGCAGGGTCCCCAGCCCTGTCCTCAGCTCAGCCCCGCCTGGCCAGCTCTGGAGACCTCGGTGTTCTCCCCAGGCCTCTGAGGTCTGGCTTTGTGCTGGCTGCGGTGCCCACCGCGCGGGCCCAGGCCCCCCACCCTGGGGCCCTGCCACGTACTTCTGCTGGTAGTCCTTGATGAGGCGCTTGGCCTTGCTGTACTTCCGCTCCAGCGCCTGGTACTGGGCCTGTGTCTCCCGAAGGTGCTCGTCCACCGCCTGGCACAGGCTCTGGGCCTCGCCCCAGTAGCCCTCCAACTTCTCCATGCGCTCCTTGTTCTCCTCCACGCTCTGCTCCAGCTGCGCCTTCTCCACCCGCCAGCGCCCCTTCTCCTGCTCCAGGCTTTGAAGCTGAGGGGGAGAGAAGGAGGTGCTGAGTTAGGGGGGGATCCCTGCAGAGGGAGAGCCCACTGCCAGGGTTCCTGACACTGCACCCATTCCACACCCAGGGCAGGACCAGCTCTGGCACTGGGGACAGGGAACCCCCATCTTTATAAAATCTGAAGAGCCAGGTGTAGTGGTGCATGCCTGTAATCCCAGCACTCGGGATGCTGAGAGGCAGGAGGACTGCTATGAGTTCATGGCCAGCCTGGGCTACAAAGTGAGTTTAAGGCCAGCCCCAGTTGACCCTGTCTCAAAAAGACAATAAATTAATAAAAATCTGAGCCTCCCAAGCACACAAGGGCTACAAGATGGCAGCTGTGGAGGTGCAGGGCAAGTGGAGGTCACCACTGCTGTCTACTTGGCCCTCATCTGCTGCCCAGGGCCTGCTCCTGCTCCTGGGGCTCCCTGTACAATCTGGCCCCTCCCCAGTTCCTAGGTGACCTCCAGCCCCCAACTCTTCAGTCTGGATCCCTGTTCTCACCACGTACTATCCCCCCACTCCATCCATGAGCCCCAAATCCTGAGCTCTGGCCCAACCTCACTTCCGGCTTCCAGTATCTACCTCCCAGCTCCTCATAGGCACCAGGCCTCAAATCTGCATTTCCTTCCCGTGCCCCCTCACAAACCAATACCTCCTTGCAGCCCCTTATTTGCTAGAATGCCCCTTGCTCTGTATGCCCTGACCACAAACCTTTCTGCAGGTGCTTGGACTTGCCACAGGACCTTAGCACATGCTGCCTCTCTGCTGTGAATGCGCCATCTAGCCTCCCTCTTGCCTAGTTTCACCTTCTCCCCTTTGGTTGTTTCCTCAGTATCACTTCTTGAGAGAACCCCCACCATGACTCTAGCAGCATAGTACCCCTCCCCACAGCTGGGTTAGGTCCTTGTGCTATAGGGGCTCACTGACGCTGTCTCTCCTAGAATCCCATGCTTGTAATGACAGTTGCTAGTGTGCAGACTTTTAAGCTCCACAAGGACAAGGATCCATGGCTTTTGCCATCACTGTGCCTGTGACACTTTTCCAAGGTATGGCAGTCAGCGATGGCCACGCCCATGTGCTTGGGGGAGTGTCCCTGGGGGTGTGGGTGTCCACTTGGGGTAGTTCCTATTCATCGCAGGATCCACAAAGAGGATGCACGCAGGGCAGGGCATAAACCCAGAGCCGTTGAGGGTGTGGCCTAGCGGGCTTCAGAGTAACAGCTAATGTGCCTTTTCTTCTCTTTCCAGTACTGGGGTTGAGCCCTGGGCCTTGCATGTGCTGGGCAGGTGCTCTACCATGAGCTCTGTCCCTGGTCCTTTCTTATTTCAAGACAGGGTCTTGCTAAGTTGCCCAGGCAGGTCTTGAACTTGTGATCCTCCTGCCTGCACTCCCGAGTAGCTGGGATTAGAGTGTGTGCCCTGTGTCCAAGAGTGTTCCCTTTTGAGTTTTCTGTTCTTGTTTTTAACAGTACTAGGGGTTGAACCCAGGGCCTTCACCGAGACCATTTTTATTATTATTATTATTATTATTATTATTATTATTATTATTTCTTATTTTGAGCTAGGGTCTCCCTAAGTTTCTAAATTGTCTGGATTGAGCTTGAATTTGCAACCCTCCTGTCTCAGCCTCCTACACTGATGGAACGCCAGGCATGTGCCACCACATCCAGCCGTGCTCTGCCTTGGGACCGAGGACCTAATGTGTCAGGCACCGTGGTAAGGACTTTAGGGCCTTCTCTCACCGAGTGCTCACCAGGCCGATGGTGTGTCCACCCTGGGGCACCGAGGCGGGAGGAACAGGTGGTGGTGGAGCACGGGGTTCCAGAGCTGAGCTCCTATTGCTGTGTCCGCTCCCTCCCAGCAGCCTGCCTGGCGGGAGCCCCCAGCCTGGACACATTCACACACGTGTGCACACACGCACACACGCACGTGCCCTCACCTTCCTTTTCAGCTGCTGGATCTCCGCCTCGGTCACAGCGTGTTTGATCTGGAGCTGTAGGCACAGGGCGAAGTTCAGCTCCGGCCAGCAGCCCCTGCCCACCCTCGCCCCCACCCGGGCCCACCTCCCACCTCCCACCTCCTTGAACTTGTGCACCAGCTTCTCAGGCTCCATGTCCACAGGGGACAGTGCGTCCTCGTTCTCTGCCAGCTCGAACACCTCGATGGCCATCTCACCGCCCGGGAAAGTGGGGCTCAGCTCCTCATCCTCATCGGTGGCATACTCCCCCGTCTGTGAAGGGTGACAGGTGCCGTGGGCCCCATGACCAGGGTAGAGGGCAGCAACTGTCTGCCCTGCAGCTGGGGAATCCCCTGAAGGCAGGGATAGCTAGCTCCCTTATTAGACTTGATACCAGAGCCTCTCCAGTGACCCCGCCATCGGAGGGTGTACTTCATCTGACCACCAGAGGGCGCCGGCGCCTGAGCCCCTACCTCCTCGTCATCCTCCCCGTACTGTGCGTATCTCTGCTCCATCATTTCCCGCTGCCATCGCTCCTGTTCCAGGGTCTGCTGGATCAGTTGGGCCACTTCACTCTGCTCGCCCGGCCGCTCCCGGCCAATCATAAACCTGCAGGGGCACCAGCGTTATTCCCTGCCTGTCTTCAGCTGGGAAAGACACCATGGTCCCTGCCTGTGCTGCCTTCTCCAAACCCAGGCCTCCCAAGGGAGGGGAGACGAGTAGGCTGATCAAGAGGCAGCAGTGTTAATAATGAATGGGGTGCCGGGTGCTTACTGAGTTTCCTTCCCAAGGGAGGCTGCAAGGTCCCCCAGCACTCCTGGCCTGTTTGGGGAGCTGGATGTCACCAAACTTTGAGCTAGGATGCAGGGGCCATGAACTCAGGAGCAGCTGGAGTGCCGGGAGCTCTTCCTCCACCACGAGGGAGAAAGAGAGGCTGGGGAACGGCAAAGAGGACCAGGGACAGGGCTGGGGTTGGGGACATGTCTTGGGTTTGTGCCAAGCCCCCTGAGCTCAGGAAGGGGCGGGATGATGGTGACTGGTGATTAGGATGGGGAGGAAATAGTGGAACTTCCAGGCACCAGCCCCTCCTCCTCGTGGCCACCCACATCCTGTTTCTCTCCACCACCCTTTCCTGGGGGCAGTACCCCTCTTGGAGTAGGACAGGAAGTGAGCCCCGAACATGCTCCTGCTGGGAAGGAAACAGCGGGCTCTGAAGATGATGCCCCAAGTTTCCGAGCCCGGGGAATCCTCCCAGGAAGGGGGGGAGCGCTTTGGGTGAGGAGCCCAATTTGGTGGCATTCGCCCTGCACTTCCGGGTTCTTTGGGTGGGAGCCAGAGATAGATGAATGGATCCAAGGGGACACTGCAGGGACATGGACATGTCCTGCATGCCTGTGTACTGGTGGCCAGCAGTGGCCAGGGAGCTGGGGATGGCCAGGGCAGGGACCAGTGGCCTTGACCAGGTATGGCAGGTGGCACAGCCCTCAGCCCCAGGAGCTCACCTCACTCGGCCCTTGGTGTTCCTGAGCACCGAGGCTGCAAAGCTTTGGGTCACCCCCACCAGGCTCGTCCCGTCAACCTCCACCAAGAGGTCGTTCACCTGGATCCTAGAGGAGGGGACACTGGTTAAGGGGACTACAGGGGACCCCTTCCCACTAAGAATGTGAGCGAGGTTCAGTCCCCACAGAGACCTGGTCCTCTGTCTCCCGGCCTAGAGGATTAGGAATCAGCCAGGCCCACTCTGTGGACAGAAGGAACCAGGCCAGGCTAGCAGCCACGGGCATCCAGGACAGGAGAGGGGGCAGTGCACTTCCTGTGACAGTCACACTTGTGTACCCGCCTCTGTCACACCAGACATAGCCAGTGTGACATCCTGATCGCTCACTTCTGCCATGAACACACATGCCAGGCTGTCCTCTTACAGGGACGGTCCTGCCCACACCCAAGTCCCCAGATGCCTGGGACCAGAGTAGTGCTCCCTGGCACTCACACATGGACCCACACGGTGACACAGGTGCACCCCTGTACCCCCAGTGATGGCACCTGGAGCCCCATCCTCCACCCAGGGCAGGGCGAGGTGATGGTCCAGCCCAGCCCATGGAAGGCTGAAGGAGGTGGGGGTTCTGGGGAGGTGAGGCCTCTTGCCAGCAGCTGTCCCACATGGGTGCTCCCCAAACTACCAACAGGTGACAGTGGAAAGGGCCCTGGAGTGTGCTATTGGCAAGGGGCAGGGGCAAGTGAAAGAGCAGGGGCCATCACCCTTTCTGCCCCCTGCCGTCCTCCATGTCACCTGGGCCACAACAGGCAGAAACTCCTTCTAGGGGGCCGAGCAGGCCTCTAACGGCAGGATCATAGCGGGCAGCCCTGGTGCACACACCTGCTCCTTCCTCCCTGTCAACTGGAGCGGAGCTGGGTACAGAGGCCGCATCATAAAGCCCGGCCACACACACCCGCCCAGGGGCTGCCTGATGGCCCTCAGTGTCCCTCCGGCTCTGTCACAAAGGGCAGGAGGCTGGGCCCAGCCCCAGGATGGCCTCGGGACCCCTGACTCGGCTGACCTCACCCCACCAGGCACAGCTGATCACCAGCCAGCTCCAGGGCACCCTGGCCCTGCCTCTCTGGGCTCCCCAGCCCCCCAGCTTCCTGGCCTCCACATTGGCACCTCACTAACTCCCACTCGGCCCGGCCCTCAGGGCCCGGCTCCCTCGGCTTCACATCCCCTAGGAGGCTTCGCTGCCCTAGCCCAGGCCTCCTGTGGGTGCCTTTGTATGCGTGCGCCCTGGCCGTCCTGTCCTTGTCTCCTGTCTGTCTAGCTCGCAGTGCTGCCGGCTTCCTGAGGGCAAGGCCTGGATGCTGCTGGCCTGGCACCCAGCCCCAGGCTGAGTCAGGCGCCGGTGTTCAGACACACTCGGGACACACGGCTGCCCTGCCTGCCAGGCCACGCACCCCACACCACGCACGCCCCACCTCAGCCGCCCTGCTCCAGAGCACAAGCAGGGCGCGGGCTACTCTGCTCCCCGCTCCGCCCCAGCCTGGGAGCACCTGGGCCACAGATGCCCCCATCCCCTCCCAGCAGCCGCCCGCTGTGGGTGAGGGGGAGTGGTACCTGCCATCCCGGTGGGCAGCGCCACCTTCTGTCACGGTCTTGACGAAAATGCCCAGCTTCTCCAGGCCCATGTCTGCCCCAGCACCCATGCCGATGATGCTGATGCCCAGGCCCTCAGAGTCTGCAGGGAAGATGCCAGGCTGACGGGAGGTCCCTCACCCACCCAGGGCACAGCTCCTTGTCAGAAGCTGTCCCCCACACTGGGAAGGGGCATGGGGGGGTCCACTCCTTGCTCTTTGCCACATCCCTGGAGCTGACAGGCAGGGAGGGGCCAGGGCAGCGGCCATATGCAGATGGGCTGGCCCGGGGACTGTGACGGGACCAAGCCTATTGGTCTGCGTCTCGCCTGTGTGCAGAGCTTCAGTGACCAGGGAGCAGAGTTTGCTACGCCCTCAGGTCCACTCCTAGCCACACTGGCCCGGTCCGTCTTTGCCAGCCAGCCAGAATTCTGGGGTGCGCTCCCTCCTGGGGGTGGTAGTGATACCCAGCAGCCGCCAGGCCTGGGAAGCACCTGGATCCCGCCCTTTGGCTCACAGCCTCCGCCCAGGCCAAAGTGCCATCCAGTCCTGCCACTACCGCTTCCCAGATCCACCGTGGTGGCCTCTCTGTCCCCACAGCCTGCTGTGGTCTTTCTAGCACACTCCTCCCTTTCCCTGCCAGCCCTTGCAATGGTTCCAAGCCACCCCAGAGAAGCAGTGTCCTTGCCTGGCTCACACACCCTTCCGGCCCCTCTCCTCCATCTTCAGCACCCCCAGATTCCTCCTCTGCAGAGCCCACGCAAGCACCCCTGCCTGGGGACCCCCGTCCCGCTCTGGTCAGCACCTGTCAAATGTCCCTGGTGGCACATCGAGGCACAGCGAGCGGGCTGCCCCTCCACTCTGCTCCGAGGGAGCCTGGCTGTGCCCACCACTGACTCTCACAGCCCAGGACCCGCCCACAGTGCCCTGAGACGTGGTGACCTGGCGACAGTTCCATGGTGGGCCAGGTGGAGGCTATGTGCTGGGGCTGGGCTGGGGTGCTGACGGAGCAGGGGAACCCAGCACGTCCTCAGGACCCCCTACCCCACCCTAAGGGTCCGGGGTGCCCGTGTAGCGTCTCACCCTTCTCCAGCTCCACAGGGAACAGCTCCAACCTCTCCACCCGCTTCTCCAGCTCGTACTCAGCGGACGCAGCCATGGGGTCCACATCCTCATTGCGCCGGTCATAGTCCTCGTTGGAGTAGGTGCTGAACACCTAGGGCGGGGGCTGTGTTAAGACTGGTGCCCATGGGCTGGGGATTTAGCTCAGTGGCTTAAGCGCCTGCCTGGCAAGC